>JAVSCE010015545.1:0-15366 GCA_032199065.1 Smutsia gigantea
CAGGTTCCTATCAATTCCAATTGCCTTTTCCTTCTCTTCTGCTAGATTATATCTTCAATTCAGCAGATTTTCTGGGCAATTTTATATCCACTATCTCAACCCATCAAACAACTGTATGAGGTTGGTGTCATTATCTTTGTTTAAAAGATGAACAAATCACTCCTGACCTCTGAGCTCCCAGGAATCTTTCACTGCACTTGGGAGCCTCACTCTCTGAGGAGATGAAATGATGCTAGGGGATTTTGGAACATTTGTTTTATGCTGAAAACTAACATAAAAGAAAAAGATCTCAGTGGTCCCTCAAGAAAGGATCACAATCTCTTTGGGGTGAGGAAACCGAAATATTGGAACAGCAGGCATTTTAAAAGCTATTTAGTACAGATTATAAGTGGATATGAATGGAGGTTGCTGGGACATGAGAATAGACCAAGGGTGTGGCGTGCGTGGACAATTTCCTGGAGACAGCCCAACGTGAGCTGGGCCTTGAACATGGGGCAGGATTCAGAAAGAAGCAGCTCAGATATGGGCATCGTAGGGGTGAGGAAAGGAACCACAGAAAGAAACAGAGAAATAGAAGTATCTCAGAAGAACAAACCCAGCAAATTCCTGGGACCTGGGGGAAATCAGAATGTGTAATTAGTGTGGGGACAGATTGTGCAGGACTTTAAGACCAAAGAGAGGGAGCTGGGCTTTAGAATAAGAATAGTGAAAATTGCAGTAGCATTTATGTGCAGGATTGCTGACATAGCACTATATATATGTCCTCTTGTTTAACCTTGCATCCATTCTGTGATGTAGGCATTATCCTATTTCACAGATGAGAAAATTGAGGCTGAAATTGTAGCAATCCAGTATTAAAGGGAGCATGAGAAATATTCCACATACTTGGTTCAACAGTGCAGGGCTCTGTGTTGTCATTTCTATTCTATGGCTTCATAGTGTACCCATACAAAACAATTTCAGGTTCTGCCTGTAATATTCTTGCTTGTTCTGATGTTGGTTATGTAGTGTCCATCACTCATGGACTCGGACAGAGAGTATCAGGAATTAGAGGAACTACGCTGCTTGGACCGGTCTAATGGCTCTCACTGTGGGCATTGGGGAGCTCTAGAATGCTTTTGAGTGGAAGATGGCCATAAGGCAAAGAATTACTTTGCCAACAAACTCAAGCTGGGTGGGAGCTGGGAAAGACAGGGAGAAAGACATAGGGTGAACCCAGCAGCGTGATATGCAGTTGAGAGGCGACCTGGGTTGTTGAGCCACAGGAGCTTGGGTTCCTGATGGCTGAAAAAGATGGCAAGAGCAAAGGGCACCTGTGTGGAGTCGGAGGATCATCCCAGCACCGTTACACCTTACCACTATGTAGCGATACTTGAGTGACATAGGACTTGAGTCTGCCCTTTTCTTTTGCCATGGCTCCACTGCAAAACTGTGTACTGTGTGAAGCAGGAGGGAAGAATCATATGCTGATTGAGTTATGTAACATCTCATTGTTTTCCCATCAGCTCTGGGAGGTGGTAAGAAGAAGAACAATAGATATTAAATACTTCTTTGTGCCAACACTTTCTATCTTCTATTCTAAAAGATACTCATTTGCTATGTATTACCTCATTTGTCATGGAAACCCCATTAGATAAGAGACATTGTTATCCCCTTTATACAGATGGGGAGACTGAGGCACAGTGAGGTTACATAGCATGGCTCTGGTCACACAGCTGGTAAGTAGGGAAATTAAGCTTTGAACTCAAGCCATCTATCCCCTGGGTCCAGTTCTTTGTCACTTTCATACTGCCTCTAAGGTGAGTTTACCCAGAGGCGTGTTCTGGGGTTGAAGTTATCCCAACACACTCCTTCACCTGCACGCTAACACTCATGTCAATACTGTGGGGCCAGGGGCCTCGCACGGAGGAGGCTCCTTGCCACAGTCTGGTTTTGCTCACCGCCTTCCTGGACCCTTCACCATACACCCGCCCCGGATGCCCACTGTGGGCCCCTGGCTCCTGGCCACTCCCAGCACCCTTGGTCCTGGCTTCCTGCCCCATAGGACTGGCACACAGTACCACTCCTCCAGCTCTGCACGCAGGACCCTGCCCTGTGGCCAGCCCGCATGAGTGGTGTCCCCACCAGATTTGTACAAGCTCCTCAGAGCAGGACTGGACAGCTTGCTCGGGCACCTTCTCAGGGGCCACTCCCTGGCAGCTTTCCCAGTCCCGCCTGTTTTCCTGGCAGCTGCCAGGCCCACTGGATGAGGCTCTTCTGGGGAGCAGCAAGAGTTCTTCACCCTAGTTGAGTCCTTAACAGAAGAAGTCAAAAGTGCCCTTTTCTTTTTCCATGTGCCCTAAAATACTGCACAGGATGCTCTAGCAGTTAAATACATGGCCTCTGAAATCAGAAGGAAATAGGTTCAAAATTCAGTTCTTCCACTTGTTAGCTGTGTCACACTAGGAAAGTGGTTCAATCTGTTCTTCATTTGTAAAGTGGAGCTAAAAGAAGGCCTACCTTATTAGGTAGTGGTGAGATTTCAGTGAAGTGATGTAGGTGCACACGTGTCACAACGTCTGATGAGCAGTGAATGCTCAATAAGTGGTAGTTGTAATCAACATTAATGTTAAGTATCATCAATAAAGTATCATTCAAGACTTCCTGGAGATATTTCATTCAGACATTTATTCCACACATTTATCAGCTGGCTACTCTTTGCCAGATCCACGTCAGGGGCAAATGTAGGATGTGTAAGTATGTTTGTAAAAGGAAGCAACAAATGTGAATCATTTATTATAGGCTAGACACTGTTCTAGGCATTTTAGGGACATTTCACTTAATCTTAATAAGGGTTTTGCAGGCAGACATTATAAATGATTGTCATTTTACAGATGAAGAAACTGAGATTTAGATAGGTTAGCTCCGCAAAGATGTGGCCAGTGATTGAGCATGGCACCACCTACCCTTAAATAAACCAAGATATTCTGAGATTGTGTCTCCACTATTGAGAGATCCACATTTGACACCCATATTCATGCAATAGAATGCTGTTGCTTATGTATACTCTTGATTAAAGGGAAGTTCACAGGAAAGTATCTTTGACTTCATCCTTATTGGTACAAATCTCTTGGAAGAGGTGACTCCCTGTGCCTATCTTAGCATGAGCCTGGCAGGCTGCCTTCTGATGGCCGGGCTCTCGTGATCACCCAGTGTACCTTTCTCTCATGATGTGGAACTGGCAACTGAGGTGGACAGGATGGCAGGTCAGGAGCCCATTTCAGACTCACCCAAGGCATACTTGCAAGTGATTTTGTTTTTCAAACAAGTCCTAGTCATAAACTTGCTTTTTGGATTTGTGCCTTATGCCTCTAGCCATTGAAAGCCAAGTATGTCCAGGAAAAAATGGTCCTTCAGTTAGTTGATGTTTTATTCTGTTTCTACTTTGGTGGTTTGAAACTAATTACAGACTCTGGGTTGTGCCTACATGTACAAAATGAAATGAGAGTTTGAGCCAATTACTTTAATAACGAAGAGAGGAAAATCCACTTTTCTTTCCATTATCTAAAGATTTCAGGCATATGTAAGTTTTTAAAAAATTGAATTATGTGAAAAATTGGCCTCAAGCCTTCATTTCACTTTGCTTGTCTAGAAACTGTCTCAAGTTTTGTTTCGGAAAGGAGATGACATGCCTTAGTCTGCTTTTGCAGGACTAGAGGGTCTTGGAGTACTAGCAGGCTAAGATATTTTGCTATTGATATGATAGAATTTGTGTGTGTACAGGGAGGAGGGAGGTATATTGTAATGGATGACTTCATTCAAATTTAAAAAAAGAAAAAAGGTTGGGGTATATAGAATAACTTTCAAGATGAAGAGTTTCCATTCATCTCATTTGTTGTTTCATTTATTTAATGAATAGTTAATCACTTACTAGGACCTACATGGCCCACCTGCCCTGGCATCCAGCCCCTCTGTGACTTCATTCCCTGCTTTTCTGCCCTTGGCTCAGGCCGCTCCATCTACCCAGGCCTCTTTGCTTTCTTTTTACATACCACTCACACTTCCAGCTCAGGGCTTTCAAATTCACAGTTCCCTTTGCATGGAATCCTCTTCCCTAGATACTTACATGGTTCACTTTCTCATTCCCTTTAGATCCTTGCTCAAATATTTTATCAGAGAGGAGCTATCCTTGGCCTATTGTACAGACTGCCTGCTCCACTCCTATCAATGTCCAACCCCCTTACCCTACTTGATTTTCCCATGAGTACTTATCACCTCTTGACACATATGTGTATGTGTATTATTACTTTAATAAACTTTATTTTTAGAACACTTTTTTATTTACAGAAAAATTGTGAAGACATGCAGAGAGTTTTCATAAACCCCATCCCAGTTTCCCTTATTAACATCTTACGTTAGTACAGGACCTTTATTACAATCAGTGAACCAACATTGAAACATTATTAGCTGAAGTCCATACTTTATTCAGATTGCCTTAGTTTTTACCTAAGGTCCTTTTATACTCCAGGATCCCATCCATGATGCTACATTGCATTTAGTCATCATGTCTCCTTAGGCCCCTCTGGTTTTTGATGACCTCAACAGTTTTTTTGATAAGTATCAGTCATATATTTTGTAGAAGGTTCCTCAGTTGGGATTTGTCCTGATGTTTTTCTCATGATTAAACTGGGGTTACGTTTTTGGGGGAGGAGCTATTCTCATCGCACCATACCAAGGTTACATACTATAGACATGACTCTTTACTGCTGATGTTGACCTTGAGTACCTAGCTGAGGCAGTATGTGTCAAGTTTCTCCACTGTAAAATTCCTTGTTTTCCCCTTTTCCATACTGTACTCCTTGGAAGGAAGTTGTGATGCACAGCCCACACTTAAGGAGTGAAGTTATGCTGCACTTTTGAGGGTGGAATATCTACATCAGTTTGGAATACCGCACAGGGGATTTGTCTCCTCTCATCCATTTATGCATTTGTTCATGCAATAATTTTGTTGAAGAGTAGATATATATAAGTAGACTTACAGGTATTCATGTCATGTTGGCTGTAATCCAACACTGTTTTTTTGCTCAACTGTTCCAGTTTTGGCTATTGGGATGCCCTCAGTTTGATCTTCCATCTTTCTGACATAACCCCTTAATGTTTGTGTGTATGTGTGTTTTATTCCTTAATTTATGCACTACAAGATGCTCCAGGTTCATTTGACTATTTCCTGCCCTAGCACTAGAATCAGCCACTTCTGCAAGGAGCCCTGATCCTTTTTGTTGGAGAATGGTGTTAGATACCAAGATCTGGGTACTAAGTATGCTCACTGCCACTGAGTGTTGTTGCTTCTAGACCCTACCAGCTGACAGTTCAAGGAAATATGTGTGTGTCCTAATCTGTGTATATACTCATATCTATAAATATCTACATATGATAATAAATATATATTATAGTATATAAATATAATTGTGTAATTTAATTCTATATTTATAATGTAAATCATAATTTTAAATTGCAAAATATATATATATAATCATGTCTATCTACATTAAGCTAAACATCAGTTTATAGTGGTATCACCAACTGTAATCTGTTACCACATGGATCATTCTAGCCTCCCCTCTTGCTTATCTGTAAGATCCCACTCAGATAGTAAGAAATCTGGCTCCTACCATCTGCCATCCATTTTCCTAACTGTTCAATTCCTGTACACAGGTATAGACATATCAGAATTGTTAGCCCATACCCCATGGGTTACAGCTTTATCAACTAGAATGCCGTGCTTAGGTACAATTTCTTTTGCCCTTAGTTTTACAAACTACTCATTTCCAGAGTTAATTAAATCAGAGCCTTTATTTTCCACAGCCTTCAGTGATCATTTCATGAATTTGTAATACAGTTAGATTGATTCTCATATACTGCATTCTGTCATAGGTTACATACTACATGATTTCAATTATGGAACATTCTGGAAAAGGCAAAATGATAGGGGCAATAAAAACATCAGTGGTTGCCAAGGACCCAGGGAGAGTTGGGGAAGGATTAAATAGGTGAATCACAGAGGAATTTTTTTTTTTTAGGATGGTGAAACTATCCTATATGATACTGTATTACATGCATTTGTCAAAACCATAGAATGATAAACACAAATAGCAAATCTTAATATGTGCATTGTATCAAATGCTCTTTATGGCATTTAATCTATTAGTATGTTTATGACTTTTATTTTTTAACCTGTTTATGTGGTGAATTCCATTATTGATATTTGAATGTTGCATACCCAGAATAAGTCTCACCCTGTGGTGTGTAGTTTTTTTATACATTGTTGGATTTAATTTGCTAATATAGTGATAATTTTTACATCTATCTTCATGAGTAATATTGGTTTTGGTTGTCCTCTCATGTAAGGTCTTCATCTGGTTTTGGTATTAGAGTAATGCTGGCTTCAGAATGAGTTAGGATGCCTTTCCTTTGCTTCTATTTTTCTGGTGGAGATAGAGAAGAACTGGTTTAATTTCTTCCTGAAGTATTTGGTAGAAATCACTCATAAAACCTCTGGACCTGGTGCTTTGTTTTTTGGAAGGCTATTGTTATTGATTCAGTATCTTTAATATATACAGCTCTATTAGATAATCTATTTCTCCCTACAAGAATTTTGGTAGTTTGCATTTTTCATGGAAATGTGCCATTTCATCTAAGTTATCACATTTATGGGCACAGAGTTGCTCTTAGGATTCTTTTATTTTCTGATTAATATCCGTGGGATCAGTAGTGATGACCTCACTTTAATTCCTGATATTAGTAATTTTGTCTTCTCTCTTATTTTGGTCAGCCTTGCTAAAGTTTTATCAATTTTATTGATCTCTTCAAAGAACCAGCATTTAGTTTCATTGATTTTTCTCTATTGTCTTCCAGTGTCCAAATTCATTGATTTCTGCTTTTTCTTTCTTTCTTTCTTTCTTTTTGGTTTTTATTATTTATTTTCTTCTTGTTGTTATTACTCTTTTCTTCTCCTTTGCTTCTTCCACTTGCTTTAAACTTAAATTGCTCCTCTGTCTTTGGGCTTCCCTAAGAACTCCTCCTTAGATAGAGTCTGTGTCTTATAGCTCTTTCAGCTGTAAACCACTATTATTTCACTGGAGCTCTGATGGTGTGAGGAAAGGAAAACACTCTATAATCTTTTTATGAGTTCTTCACTTTTAGTAGGCCTGTGTCCTTAGGCTGTGGTCTTCACAGATGTTTCTTACCCTTTCTCTTCCTTTTTACCTGCAAAAAGAAGGCTAGAGGGGGCTAGAGGAGAGACATCCTTCACCCCCTACCCCAGTGGAATAAAGCTCTGGTAAAAGTCTTCCCTTTAAGAGTAGGCCTTTATTATAGAGAACTCTCTGGCATATTTCACAGTGCTTATATTCTTTTCCTCCCCATGCTACAGCCATGAGGGGATCCTTCTTACCTGTTCACAGTGAGAAGCTAGCAGGGTTCCTAGAGGTAAAACCCATGAGGGTGTTGACTCCCCACTAAGACTGCAGCTCCCCGAAGTTCCTCAGTCTCATGTTAGTCCACACTTGGCCCCCAGCTCTTTGTCAAAATTATTACTTGAGTATCCCTACCAGTTTGCGTCTCCAGTACCTTTTGCTCTAGGTAAGATCTCAAGTGCAAATGTCTGGATTCTCCTATTTTTCTAGATCACAGGGTGGTGGTTGGCCCTATAACCTCAGTTCTCCAGTCAGTACAAGAAAGATCAGTAGTTTTTAGTTTGTTAGCATTTTTTCTTGTTGTAAGAAAGGGATGACTTCCAAGCTCTTTATGTGTTGGAGCTATAACTGAAATTCTTCTATTGATTTCCTTAATGAATTTCCTGACTTGCCCCACTAGGATGTAAACTTAACAATAGCAGGGTATGTGTCTGTTTTAATCATGTTATATCTTCAGTAGCTAGACTAATACCTGACTCAGAGTGGGTGCTTAATAAATATTTGTTAAATAAATTAATCAGTTGATATTCACTGAGCATATCAATATTCTAGGCACTGTGCTTGGAAGGGAGCTACAACAGTGAACACGAAAGACTCCATGTATCTACACTTGTTACTGTGGTGGTAGAAGACATGGTGGGCATACACTTAAAATGGAAATAACAATAAACTATGGATTAGAGGATAGGGGGGTATGGAAGCATAGAAGACACATACCTAAATGGCCCAAGCAAGAGGAACAGGAACACTGCCAGAGAGGAAACCATCACCTGAGTTGTGTTATACAGAATGCGTAGTGGCTCACCTCTATGAGCGAGGGCGATCCCGGAAGAGTGGGCAGCACAGACGGAAAATGTCCATGTCAGACTATCTGAAAAGTGATTTTCCCACCCTACCTGCTGTAATTTTTAGTACTCCATACAGGGCAGGGTCTATTAACTCATTTCACACATCAGAGAGTTTAAGTAATTTGACAAAATGTCACCAATGCTGAGTGAGGGAGCAGGTCTGTTTGAGTCCAGAGTCCATTTGCTTTCTGCTACAAAGATGACTAAAGCACAACTAAGAGTCTGGTGGAGGAGCCAAACATAAACACATCTTTATGTATGAATGCGCCCTTTGAATTGGCTTTATTGCTATTTTTCTTTAAGACTTCAGCCCTAGATATAGAGAGCTGACAATCAGGGCTGCTTTTCAAATGCTCACAAACTACTCAAAAAAGGCAGAGAAGAAAAATAAATGTGGGCTTCTGCTCTTTAAACCTCAGTCCAAGGAGACGGACTTCCCGGAATATTTCAGGCAGCCTCAAAGGCCTATTGTGGAAACTCTCCAGATGTGCATGGAAAACCTCACTTGGGAGCTTCCCAGTGAAGAGGCTTTTTAAGCTTGAATTGAGATGAAGGAAGTTGACATGATGAGTTCTACCAGGTGGCCCGTTTTCTGAAGAAGCCCAGATCCCACCATAACCTTAAGAAGGAGGGGGAGGGAATTAGCCAGCCCAGATTCCTTTGCCAAATAGCACATCTTCTTTGATGGTGGAAAGCAGTGGGCTTTTTTGCTGTAGTGAGGGGTAGGGGTGGGGGGGAGGCTTCACCAAATGATTTATCTACCTGTAAATTCTTAGTGGCAGTCTGGTCATTCATCCAGCACATCTTGTGAGGGCTGGGGGGGATTTCAGGAGTGGAAAACATCGAGACTCTTGAGTGATTCGTGCCAGTTCCTACAATGATGCCGCTAAGAATTCTGACAGCCAGCAGCATCCTGGGGATTTTTGCTCTGATGCTCTACTCTGAATCTCTGCATCCCATCATCCTCTTGCTAGGTACAGTGAGGTCAGAGAGACCCAGGTTTAAATCCTGGCTCTGCAGCTAGCTGTGTCATCTTGGGCAAAGTAATTTCAACTTCACCAAGCCTCGGTTTTCTTATCTATAAAATGAGAGTAATCCTAGCCCCGGCAGCATCATCTGGTGGTTAGAAGGAAGTGAATTGCTGACTTGACCATGCAAAGCACCCAGCACAGTGCTGGGCACAGAGTAAAGGATTCAGTCTATTTTCACTGCCCTCCTCTTTGATCCAGTTGTATGGGGAAGCAGGGGTGCTCTGGCCTCTGTTTCTTCTGTAGTTCCTTAAATACTCTTCCTGACGTGCCCATAAGCACTTGGCTAAGTATTTTGAGACCACAGTATATTTAGGGGAAAGTCCTTTCGGCTACAGCTAAAATTAGGTCTCTCTCTTGCTCCTCTGTTTACCACCCCCCTTCCTATTTTCACTAATTAGAGGCATTGACACTAAGAGACACTTGAGAAAAGTTGGGAGAACAGCTGGGAGTTGTTCTAGATACCAGCAGCTGCTCCCTCTCAGCATGCAGGCACACAAAAGCATGGCCCTGGGTTGGGGAAGCGGGAAGGGTGCTTTGGAGAAAACGATGGAGAGCCAGAGTCTGTTCACGGCTTGGCCAATTGAGCAGGGGTCGGGGGGTCTCACCACTGTACCCACCACCTTCTGCTGAAATGGAGACAGAGAGAAACAGGGGGAAGGAAGTGGTGAATGAAGAAAGGCATTAAGAAGTTCAGCTAACTGGGTGGTCATTTAATTGGCTACTTCATGCAAACCCCAGCTATGGGTCACCTAGAGTACTAAGGTATTCCCTCAACTGGACCCACGCTCCAGGCTGCTCTCCCACTGGAGCCAGAAAGGGCAGAGGACAATGTCAGTCTCATCCCACAAAACTCCTGCAACTGGTTTCCACCACTGAATTTAGGAAAAATTCTAGACGCCATCCCGTGGCCCCTGAGTGCCTGAGTGTGCCCTCTCCCTCCACCCTCATCACTGCTACAGCTCAGCCCCACTGCCTTCCATTCATTTCCTCACTTCCCCAGGTCTTCCTTCCCTGGAGCCAGAGTAACTGAGTTTTATCCAGCTTCTCTACCTTCTAGCTATGACCTTGAGCAAGTTACTTCACTTCTCTCTGCTTCATTCCCCTTATCTGAAAATGGGGATATAATATAATTGCCTCACAGAGTTGATGTGAGGACTAAATGAATACATTATTCTCATTGTTATTATTTTTTTTATTCCCTTGGCTGTAATGCTGCCCCTCCCTCAAGACTCAAACTTTTTCTTGACACAGGTCCTCCTTCAGCTGCGAGCTTAAATGTCACTCCCGGAGACAAGGATTCCCCAGCCATTCCCCCATCTAAGCCAGTGTTCGCACATGACCCCCTCTGGCCCCCTGTACTTCTGCTTCACGGCACTTAGTGTCATGTATCAGTAGAATTATTTTTTTTGCCCTTGGTCTCTGCTACCAGGCTCTGTTCCCTGAGGGCAGGGCCCCAGCTGATTTTGTTCACCAGTGACTGTCAGTGAACAAATATAGTGGTCAGCATGTAGACGATGTTCAGTAAGTACAAATGAAGGGAGGGATAGAAGGACGGATGGGGGTGGGGAGCGAAACAGAAAGGAAGATAGATGATTGGGGAAAAGGGAAAAAAATACCTCCAAAACCCTGTCTCCTTGAGCTCTAGTTCTCTCCCATGCCTCATGATATCAAGGGCTGTATCATGCTTTCTTGCCTCTACGTCCCTCTGTTCACCCTCCATTCACTCTTTCCTGGGCCCCACTCCTTTGGGACCCTGCTCTGGGCTTCCCCATCTTGTAGGTAGTTATTATGGCAAAGGTGCCTCTAGTATATTGACTATTCCACAAACCCCTTCTTGTTAAACAAGTGTGTGAACATTCATCTTCGGGAGACACTGTCTTAATTAAACTATCTTGTAGAATGAAAACTCCAAGTAGTGAGTCATAGAGATAGGCAATTTTTTAGTATCACTGTTCATTAGGGACCTTCTTCTTTAAGGCCAATTTCTAGTACCCCAAAATTTTTCAAACATATGATGCCAGAAGCTGGGGGTGAGGAAGCTTTTCACCTGACCTCATCCTTGCTGGTTCTCTGCCAGACTCCATGTTAAATCCTAAGCCATTCCATTGGTTTCTGCCCATGGCCAGCTGTGTCACCAGAGCATCTACACCCCTGCTGTGCCCCCTTATCGTGCAGTTCACACACTCCCTCCTGGACGTTGGCTTCCAGCATGAAGATGACCTCACTGTGATCCACCTTTCAGAGGAAAGCTGGGAACTCTGCTCTCCTGGAGGAACCACCCAGAAAAGTTGCCTGGGACATCATTTTATTTTTAGGGGAAAAATATAAAAATATGTTTTGAAGGATAAAACGGAGGACATGATACAGCACAATACCTAGAATGTTTTACAATGGATTTATAGTCTTATTTAATGAATAGGCTTGAAGTGGCCTTCTCTGGGGATGCTGGCTCCACAGTGCTTTAGCAAAATATATCTTAGTTTTAATGACCTTATAAACCAACATGCTCCCATTTCAAAATAAAGGCAACATCCTAGTATCATAGAGATGTTCGTAGTGTTACATTTATCCAGCAACTCAGAAACAGGCTGAAAACAAAATAGATCCTCCAAGGAGCATGTTGGGATCTTATGTGTCTAGCTCTTAATCAACAGTTGTGCATTCCTAAACATAATCCAGAGTCTGTGCCACAGTATTAATAATTTCTGGCCCTAGACAGGTCCAGTAACTACCAGTGCTCCCGTATCAGTCTCAGGAGGGATGTCTTCTCTTCCTGAGAATGGTGGTTCCATAAGGAGGAAGGTGGGGGTGCCCTGAAGCTCAGAACGGCACTAAGACCTGTGCTCTTCACACCTGGCAGAGAACTTCCTGTGCCGCTTCGGGAGGAAGAGCCCAGCTCATTATTGCAGCTTTCTCCAGCATCACCGGCCCCTCTTTCCTTCCTGAAGGGCTCTTTCCACAGAGAAAACTTTATGGAGGCAGTGTCATTTTAGACTGACCTTTCCTTCACTCATGTCTTCATTCAGCAAATATTTGGTGGGGGGAAGAGGTAAACACCATGTTAAGTCCTGCCCTTCAGCATGAAGCATAGGCACATCCCCTACCCTCATGGAGTTGATGGTCCAATGGCAAAGACAGACACTAAAGAAATAATTACACATGTAACCAGTGTACTTGTTAAGAAGGTTTAAAGAAGAGGTGCAGGGTGCAAAGAGAGTGTTTCATTGGGATTTGAAATCTGTAAGATGTGACTAGTAATTCCTACCTTCTAGAGTGGTTAAGCCAGTGGCTTAGGATGGATGGGGGGAGATACATTAGATGGGAGAGGTTTGCCCTTGAGGGGAAATTTTACCACTGACATTTGTTAATGAATAAAAAGCAGATGGACCTTTTCACTGGTCCTATTATTCTCTGCAGACAGTGCATCCCCCTGTTGCCCAGACCCCACAGAACAGTCCCCACCACGCTGTTCTTTGGTATACCACTTAGTTCAGCAAATGGATTCTACTGTCTGGGTTGGAATCCCGGATCTGCCATTTACCAGCAGGATGATCTTGGGCAAATCACTTAATATCTGTTCCCCTCTCTAATAATGATAATGCCCCTCCCTTGGGGTTGCTGCCAATACTGATGAGATAAGGCATGTACACTCTTTTTTTTTTTTCAATGCAAATACTATTTGTTAGTAATTACAAGGATGATGACAGTGGTGATGACATTCAATACGAACTCTAGACATTGAGGATATAGCAATGAGCCACACACTTCATATAATAATTTTCAAAGGGAGTGAAGAGAAAGCAATCAAATAAGCCATAACAAATGCACACGGTTATGTACATGTACATACATGTAAAGCACAACCGGAGCTGCAAGACGTAGGCCTTCTTCAGATGGAGCAGTCAGGAGGTGGCCTGAGCAGAGACCTGGATGAAGTGAGGGAGGAATCAGAGCCAAGACCTGGAGAAGGAGCTTTCCAGCAGAGGGACGAGCCAGAGCAATGGCCCAGATGGGTGGGCTTGACATGCTAGAGGAGCAGCGAGGAAGTCAGGGTGGGGGACTGAAGCAAGCTTGTGGCAATGGCAGGATGCAAGGTCGTCAGCACCAAAGACCAGATTCTCCAGCATTTTAGCTATGGTAAGGACTTGGAGGGCCGAGAGCAGGAAGGTGATGTGATCTGAATGACTTTTGTTTTTTTTTTTTTAATATAATTTATTTTATTATCATTAATTTACAATTACATGTGCAATATTACGATTATTAAACTACCCCTTCATCAGGTCCCCCCCACCAACCCCATTACAGTCACTGTCCATCAGCGTAGTGAGATGCTATAGAATCACTACTTGTCTTCTCTGAGTTGTACTGCCCTCCCCGTGCCCCCCAACATTACATCTGCTAATCGTAATGCCCCTTTTTCCCTCTTATCCCTCCCTTCCCGCCCATTTTCCCCAGTCCCTTTCCCTTTGGTAACTATTAGTCCGTTCTTGGGTTCTGTGAGTCTGCTGCTGTTTTGTTCCTTCAGTTTTTTTCTTTGTTCTTATACTCCACATATGAGTGAAATCATGTGATACTTGTCTTTTTCGGCTTGGCTTATTTCACTGAGCATAATACCCTCTAGCTCCATCCATGTTGTTGCAAATGGTAGGATTTGTTTTCTTCTTATGGCTGAATAATATTCCATTGTGTATATGTACCACATCTTCTTAATCCATTCATCTACTGATGGACACTTAGGTTGCTTCCATTTCTTGGCTATTGTAAATAGTGCTGCAATAAACATAGGGGTGCATCTGTCCTTTTCAAATTGGGCTGCTGCATTCTTAGGGTAAATTCCTAGGAGTGGAATTCCTGGGTCAAATGGTAATTCTATTTTGAGTTTTTTGAGGAACCTCCATACTGCTTTCCACAATGGTTGAACTAATTTGCAGTCCCACCAGCAGTGTAGGAGGGTTCCCTTTTCTCCACATCCTCGCCAACATTTGTTTTTGTTTGTGTTTTGGATGTTGGCCATCCTCACTGGTGTGAGGTGATATCTAATTGTGGTTGTAATCTGCATTTCTCTGATGATTAGCGATGTGGAGCATCTTTTCATGTGCCTGTTGGCCATCTGAATTTCTTCTTTGGAGAAGTGTCTATTCATGTCCTCTGCCCACTTCTTAATTGGATTACTTGCTTTCTCTTTGTTAAGGTGCATGAGTTCTTTATATATTTTGGATGTCAACCCTTTATCAGATACGTTTTTTATGAATATATTCTCCCATACTGTGGGATGTCTTTTTGTTCTACTGATGGTGTCCTTTGCTGTACAGAAGATTTTCAGCTTGATATAGTCCCACTTGTTCATTTTTGCTTTTGTTTCCCTTGCCCGGGGAGATATGTTCATGAAGAAGTTGCTCATGTTTATGTCCAGGAGATTTTGCCTATGTTTTTTTCTAAGAGTTTTATGGTTTCATGTCTTACATTCAAGTCTTTGATCCACCTTGAGTTTACCTTTGTGTATGGGGCTAGACAGTAGTCCAGTTTCATTCTCTTACATGTAGCTGTCCAGTTATTCCAGCACCAGCTGCTGAACAGACTGTCATCTCCCCATTGTATATCCAAGGCACTTTTATCAAATATTAATTGACTGTATATGTTTGGGTTAATGTTTGGATTTTCTATTCTGTTCCACTGGTCTGTGGGTCTGTTTTGTGCCAATACCAAATTGTCTTGATTACTGTGGCTTTGTAGTAGAGCTTGAAGTCAGGGAGCGTAATTCCCCGTTTTATTCCTCCTTCTCAGGATTGCTTTGGCTATTCGGGGTCTTTTGTGGTTCCATATGAATTTTAGAATTATTTGTTCCAGTTCATTGAAGAAAGCTGTTGGTAGTTTGATAGGGATTGCATTGAATCTGTAGATTGCTTTAGGTTGTATAGCCATTTTGACAATATTGATTCTTCCTAGCCAAGAGCATGGGATGCTTTTCCATTTGTTAGTGTCGTCTTTAATTTCTCTTAGGAGTGTCTTGTAGATTTCAGAGTACAGGTCTTT
>JAVSCE010015546.1:0-76142 GCA_032199065.1 Smutsia gigantea
CCAGAAAGAGTATCTCAGGGTTATAGAATCTTAATCTCATAGAATTTTGAAACTAGTACTAACAGACTCTCAACAGTAAATGGAATCTAAGGATGTTAGAGTCTCAGGGTCTTCCTATGTAAGAGCAAATGGAATTTCAAAAGATCATTTATTCTCACCCCCTTCTCTCTGCTATTGTACAGATAGGAATAAAACAAAACAAAAATGCAAGGTCATATAACCCAGTCAGAACAAGCTCTCAACTCTTATTATTAATAGACCAGAACTCTACCTATTTAACAAATAATAATAATAGTAACAATGCTTATATTTATTGTCTCATTACTATGTGTTCATTGCTGCTAAGTGATTGTGTCATTACAACAGTGAATTCTAACAACAAACCTGTGAGGTAGATAGTTTTTATAATGCCCATGTATTATAACTGGGAAAACAGAATCTCAGAGAAATAAATAAGTAAATTGTTCATGGTCGCTCAACTAGAATGTGGTAGAACCAGAACCACAGGGTTTTCTGCTTATTTGCTTTTGAATTTAAAGATTGTGTTTTAAAGTTCTATACTTCCCTGCTTTGTCTCATTACAGTGGCTTTCAGACCTGCCCTTTTCACAGTGACCCCAACCTTCCTGTAACATTCTGCTTAGGGTCCAGGTAAACTCCCGGCTCAACTGTACTGTGGGGCACTGAACTGCCAAGAATGTTGGGAGTACACTTTCATGCTCAAAGGAAGCTTCTAGGTTCAAAGGTAGACCTAAACATGCTGTTAAACCTAAAAGAAGTGAGTTTGTTTTGGAAATCCAAGAGACAACATGAGAAAACCTGGGTTCTAGTCTGAGTTCAGGCACTAAATAGCTATGTTATGTGGGCTAAGTCATGGAGCCACCCTGGGGTCCCAGGTTACATATCTTTTAGATGGGATTATAGTGCTTGTTCTGTCTACCTCAACTGTGAAGAGATAATTGATGCAAACACGCTTTGTGATCTATGAAATAGATGTGATGATTCTAAGGTTCTGTGGTCTTTCTCCAACCTTGTGAGTGAGAGTGTGGACTGATTGCCTCTCAGTGGAGGGTGATTTGGGAATATTTATAAAGTCTTAAAAATATTCATTACTTTTCATCTGGAATTCAAGGTTAGGAAGCAATCGCAAAGTCATGCTAAAAAAATCAGAAACAACCTAAATGTCCAACAAAAGGTAATTAGATGAATTATACTATTGCCACATAATGGAAATAGATGCAATTATTTAAACTATCTTGAAGAAGAATATCTAATCACATAAAAATATGGCCACAACATCTTACTACGCTGATGGACAGTGACTGCAATGAGGTATGGGGGGGGCTCGATAATAAGGGTGAATGCAATAACACATTGTTTTTCTTGTGAAACCTTCATAAGAGTGTATATCAATGATACCTTAATAAAAAAATATGGCCACAATATATTAAGGTTTATAAAAAATAAGATTTGCAATAAGTTCCAATTTTTTGCAAAGAAAAGCATAAGTGTATGGCACATAAGTGTTCCATAAATGTTGCTATGGTTATTGTTGTTGTTATATAATAAAAGAACGGTGTGTTAACATAGTGTTAATGTAGGCTACCTTTGGATTATAGGATTATGGCTTTAAATTTTTTTCTTCTTTTTATTATCTATAATGAACACCTATTATTTTATTTTATTTATTTTTTATTAAGGTGTTATTGATATGCACTCTTATGAAGGTTTCACATGAAAAACAATGTGGTTATTACATTCACCCATATTATCAAGTTTCCACCCATACCCCATTGCAGTCACTGTCCATCAGTGTAGTAAGATGCCACAGATTCGCTATTTGCCTTCTCTGTGAACACCTATTATTTTATAATAAGAGAAACAAACAATAAAAATCATGAGAAAAGTGGTTCTGTGATTTTTAAGCCTATTTTTCCTTTGTATGCTGCTTCTCCATCTCTCTTCCCTCTAAGTGACCTGCCTGCCCCAAACTAAGTGTCCTCACATTGCTGAGACCCCATAGCAGGAAATAATTTGTTTCATGCCAAGTGGTTAGAAACTCCTAAAATTCTCTCCCACAGACAGAAGCAATCATCAGGTCTTACAGAGGAATGCCAGGCAATGAAACAGGCTTTAAGGGGAGGCGTTATGGAGGAAGGGTGTCTCCCTGGTGGTCATAGGAACAACATGGCCTGGGTCTACTTCCTCTAGAAAATTTAAAGTGAGACGCATTTCTGGGAATGCCGCCTGTCTAGACACCCTCTCCTGACGGAGCCAGCAGGATAAGCCTGCCAGTAGGTGGCAGTATCTGATCATTTCTAGCCTCCCCAGCGGTCAACCTGGAGATCTGAACTTCTCTGCTCTGAAATCAGAGAAATTACAGCCCAGAGAAGCAAGCTTGAGAGCGTTTGGAATCCCAGTCCATTGTTCTGGCGTGCATCACAACATCACACTGTCTCTCCTACAAATGCTTTTGGAAGGGCCACTACATAGATGAAGTGGCTTGGGACAGTGCCACAAAGATGAAGTCATCTTAGGGTGTCTCCACCCCCGGTTTGCCTCCTTCCAGGCTTTGTTTCCAATACCCAGTGTGACATATGCTTAAATACTATTCCACAGCCCCTGAATGTTTAGGCTGTTTCCTTTTGGTGGTTAAAAAATAGTGTTGGTCAATATAAGATTGTATATCAACAATACGTCAGTTAAAAAAATACCAGGAAACAAAAGCAAAAATGAACTCATGGGACTACATCAAACTAAAAAGTTTCTGTACGGCAAAGGAACAGAACAGAAAGGCATCCTACAGTATGGGAGAATATATTTGTAAATGACATATCCAACAAGGGGTTAACATCCAAAATACATAAAGAACTTACACACCTCAACACCAAAAAACAAGTAACCTGATTAAAAAATGGGCAGAGGATATGAAGAGACAGTTCTCCAAAGAAGAATTTCAGATGGCCAACAGACACATGAAAAGATGCTCCACATCACTAATCATCAGGGAAATGCAAATTAAAACCACAATGAGATATCACCTCACACCGGTAAGGATAGCCAGCATCCAAAAGACTAAGAACAACAAATGCTGGCGAGGATGTGGAGAAAGGGGAACCCTCCTACACTGCTGGTGAGAATGTAAGCTAGTTCAACCATTATGGAAAGCAATATGGAGGTTCCTCAAAAAACTCAAAATAGAGATACCATTTGACCCGGGAATCCCACTCCTTGGAATTTACCCAAAGAATACAACTTCTCAGATTCAAAAAAACATATGCACCCCTATGTTTATTGCAGCACTTTTTACGATAGCCAAGATATGGAAGCAACCTAAGTGTCCATCAATAGATGAATGGATAAAGAAGAGGTGGTACATATACACAATGGAATACTATTCAGCCATAAGAAGGAAACAAATCCTGCCATTTGCAACAACATGGATGGAGCTGGAGGATATTATGCTCAGTGAAATAAGCCAGGCGGAGAAAGACAAGTGCCAAATGATTTCCCTCATTTGTGGAGTATAACAACGCAGCAAAACTGAAGGAACAAAATAGCAGCAGGCTCAGAAACTCCAAGAAGGGACTAGTGGTTACCAAAGGGGAGGGGTGTGGGAGGGCAGGTGGGATGGGTGGGAGAAGGGGATTGAGGGGTATTATGTTTAGTACACATGGTTTGGGGGATCACAGGGAAAACAGTGTAGCACAGAGAAGGCAAACAGTGAATCTGTGTCATCTGACTACACTGATGGACAGTGACTGCATTGGGGTATGAGTGGGGACTTGATAATATGGGTAAAAGTAGTAACCACATTGTTTTCTCATGTGAAACCTTCATAAGAGTATATATCAATAATACCTTAATAAAAAAAAAGCAAAAAACAATGTTTCAGTAAACAGCCCTATACAATGAAAAAAGGAAAAAAAAATACCAAAGAAAAACATACTGTTGGGCCTAAAAATCTTTCATTATATTTGAAATTGTTTTCTTAAGGACTGATTCTCAGAAATGAGATGATCAGCTCAAAGAGAATGAACAGTATACTAGACTTTGTTCTTCAGCTTTGTATACTTCTTCAGCTCAGGGAAGAAGGCCCCAGGTTCTGTAGTCAAGGGAACTTGACCTTCCATCTTGCCTTACTCACCTGGGCTGACTTTGGGCAAAGGTCATAATTTCTCAGAACTTCAGTTACCTTTACTGTAAACTGAGGATACTAATAGCCCCTATATATTTTTTTACCTTTTTTTATTGAAGTATCATTTATATACAATCTTATATTGGTTTCAAATGTATAACAGAGTGGTTCAACAGTTACCCACGTTATCAAATACTCAGGTCCTCTAGTGTGGTTACTATCTGTCGACATAGAAAGATGTTACAGAATCATGACTGTATTTTCCATGCTGTGCTACTGTCCCTGTGACCAACTGATATTGTGATTGCAAATCATTGTGCCCCTTTATATTCCTCACCCTCCCACACACACCCATCCCAACCCCTCCCCCTTGGTAACCACTAGTCATTTCTCAGTGTCTGTGAGTCTACTGCTGTTTTGTTCTTTCTGTTTTGTTCTTTTTTTATTCCACAAATAAGTGAAATAATATGGCATTTGTCTTTCTCCACCTGGCTTATTTCTCTGAGCCTAATACCTTCTAGATCCATCTATGTTGTTGCAAATGGCAGGATTTCTTTTCTTTTTATGGCTGAATAGTGTTCCATTTTGTATATGTACCACCTCTTCTTTATCCATTCATCTATTGATGGACACTTAGGTTGCTTCCATATCTTGGCTATTGTAAATAGTGCTGCACTAAACATAGGGGTGCATATGTCTTCAAATCAGGGATTTTGTTTCCTTCGGGTAAATTCCTAGAAGTGGAATTACTGGATCAAATGGTATTTCTGTTTTTACTTTTTTGAGGAGGCTCCATACTGCTTTCCACAGTGGTTGCACCAATTTACATTCCCATTAGCAGTGTAGGAGCGTTCCCATTTCTCCGCATCCTCCCCAGCATTTGTCATTTCTTGTCTTTTGGATAGTGGCCATTCTAACTGGTGTGAGGTGATACCTCATTGTGGTTTTAATTTGCATTTCCCTGATGATTAGAGATGTGGAGCATCTTTTTCATGTGCCTGTTGGCCATTTGTATTTTTTCTTTGGAGAAGTGTCTGTTCAGATCCTCCACCCATTTTTTAATCAGGTTGTTTTTTGGGTGTTGAGGTGTATTAATTCTCTATATATTTTGGATATTAGCCTCTTACCAGATGAGTTGTTTACAAAGATATTCTCTCATACTGTAGGATGCCTTTTTGTTCTGCTGATGGTGTCCTTTGTTGTAAAGAAGTTTTTAGTTTGATATAGTCCCACTTGTTCATTTTTTATTTTGTTTCCCTTGCCTGAGGAGATGTGTCCAGGAAAAAATTGCTTATGCTTATATTCAAGAGGAAAGTCTATGTTTTCTTCTAAGAGTTTGTGGTTTCATGACTTACATTCAGGTCTTGATCCATTTCAAGTTTACTTTTGTGCATGGGGTTAGATGATAGTCCAGCTTCATTCTCTTACATGTGGCTGTCCAGTTTTCCCAACACCAGTTGTTTAAGAGGCTGTCTTTTCCCCATTGTATATTCATGGCACCTTTATCATATATTAAATGACCATATATGCATGAGTTTATATATGGGCTCTCTATTCTGTTTCACTGATCTATGTAGACCCTATATTTTTACACTAGATCCCATTCTCTCTCCATCATCATTGTTTCACTCTCTGATCATTCCCATTGGCACACAGATATGTTGTAACATCTCCAATCTTAAAAAAAAAACAAAAAACAAAAACCCTCCTCTTGACCCCATCCTCCTGCCAGACACTGCCCCATTTTTTTGCTTGCTTTTTCAGTAAAATCCTTAAAATAACTTCCATTCCCATGACCCACTTATATTATGATCGAGATTTTTGTGCCCCTTGTCCCTTTCCCCACCCTAACCCCTCCGTCATGGTAACCACCAGTCATTTCTCACTGCCTTTGAGTCTGCTGCTATTTTGTTCATTTTGTTTTGTTTTTAGGTTCCACAAATAAGTGAAATTACATAGTATTTGTTTTTCTCTGCCTGGCTTATTTCACTTAGCATAATACCCTCTAGCTCCATCCACGTTGCCGCAAATGTCAGGATTTCTTTTTTTAATAATGGCTGAATAATATTCTATTGTGTATATGTATCACATCCTCTTTGTCCATTCATCTGTTTATGGGCACTTTGATGGCTTCCGTTTCTTGCCTATTGTACATAATGTGGCAATAAACATAGGGGTGCCTATATCTTTTTCATTCAGAGGTTTTGTTTTCTTCAGGAAAATTCCTAAAAATGGAGTTACCGGGTTGAATGGTATATTCTATTTTAGTTTTTCGAGGAACCTCCATACTGCTCTCCACAGTGGCTGCACCAATTTACATTACCACCACCGGTGTAGGGGGATCCCTGACTTCTAATGTAGGAGTGACCCCTGGCTCTCTTCTCCTGATGATCTCATCCCTTCCTCTAGCCTTGAACAATCTATATGCCTAAGACTTCCAAATTCATATCTTCAGCCCTAACTTCCTTCCTGAACTCCAGATTTGTCTATCCAACTGCCTCTTTGACATCTCCTCTTAGATGTCTAATAGAAATCTTAAACAAACTGGTTCAAAATCTCCTGATCATTGTCTCACTTCCACTCCCAAAATTGCTCCTGCAGTTTTGCTCATCTAACTTCTTTGTACCTCTATCCTTCCAGTGGCTTATGCTAAGATCCTTGAAGCCATTCTTGACTTCTCTCTTTTTTTCTCACCTTATATCCAATCCTTCAGGAAATAACCTTAACTCTACCTTAATACATACACCATTCTAAACACTTCTCATTGCCTCCATTTACACCACTCCAGCTGAGCTACCAGCATCTGCTACCTGGATTATTACAAAAACCTCCTAGCAGATCTCCTGCTTCTGGGCATCCCTTAGTCCAGTCAAATTGACACATAAAATTGACCATCACAATAATGTTTTTGAAGCTCATCCAAATTGCAGTATATATCAGTACTTCATTCTTTTTATAGCTGAATAATATTCCATTGAATGGACATACCACATTTTGTTTATCCATTCATCAGCCGATGAACATCTGGGTTGTTTCCAATGTTTTTCTCTGCCAGGCTTATTTCTCAACAAGGGGGTCCGAGTGACCCTTTAAGAAATATGTCATCTCCAGAATGTATAAGGAACTCTTACAACTCAACACAAAAAGACAAAGAATGCAATTTAAAAAGAACTTGAATAGACATTTCTTGAGAAAAGATGTACAAATAGCCAACAAGCACATGAAAAGATGCTCAACATCATTAGTCATTAGGGAAATGCAAATCAAAATCACAATGAGATACAATTTCACACCAACTAGGATGACATTTAAAAAAAACAACAACAGAAAATAACAAGTGTTGCCAAGAATATGGAGAACACTTAATATATTGCTGGTATAAATGCAAAATAGTGCAGCTGCTGAGGAAACAATTCAACTGTTTCCCTACACCCCAAAAAAGTTAAATATAGAATTACCATACAAACTAGCAATTCCACTCTTCAGTAAATACACAGAAGACCTGAAAAGTGGTACTCAAACAAGCATTTGTACACAGGTATGATATCCTGCCACTTCCCCTAGCAGCCTGGGACGCTCCCTGCTTTTTCTTCTTTTTGTCCACAGCACTTGTCACTTACTAACATATTACTATGTTTAGTTTTTGTGTGTCTACTTGCCCTTTGCTGGAATGTAGACTCCACAAGGGCAGAGATCTTTGTCTGGTTTGCAAACAGTACCTAGGACATAGTAGCTGCTGAATACTTATTAATGAGTTGTGAGAATCAAATGCAACATTGCAAGTAAAGCACTTTCAACAGTGCCTGGTTCACAGAAAATGCTTAATAAATAGCAGCTACTATTGCGATGTTTAAGGAAACCCCACCATCATCTTCACCAGCCCCAGCCCCCCGATACTCCACCCCAGAAGGTGTTGCTTCAATTGACAGCGGATCTCATCTTAAATGTGGGGACAAGTACTGCCTGCTTGCAACTTCTTGTCCAATAACTGCCATGTGTCCACATGGCCCCCTCCTTTGGACGGTATGCTAAGTATGTTGATGGCCTGGGTCTGGCCAAACCCACGCCCACTTTATCATTGGGAGGCAGATCCCTTCTAGCAAAGCCTGTAGTGTAGTCATAAATCACATGCCCATTTTGGCAAGCACACAGTCTCTGCCCCCTCAAGCATGGCACACATGTAGTCCCTGCCTCCTCCCCCTACAATCAGCTCCCTCCCTGTCCACCATAATGGTATGCAACTCGTCCAGCCAGCTGCTCCTGCTCTCCCTGTATGTAAGTCCCAGTAAACCTTCATGTCTTGCACTATGCTGCTGTCTCCGGGTCTTTTCTTCTGTCTCTTGAGCACTTTCCCATCTCATCTTGCCCAGTTGGGTGTGGATTTGGACTTGTAATCACACATTAAAGTAATTCTTTTAATTTCTTTGTCTCCTGCTAGATTTCATTCATCTTTCTGGTTAGAACTGTTAAAAAGAAAGACATAGACCCAACATGGGGTCACTTCTGCCAGGCCAAGTCACCAAACCTAGGGCTTAATACCTAACCTAGTTGCAATTTCAGCCTCTCCCGGATAGGGAGTCAGTTGGGCGTTTTTCTGATCAGCATGGACAAGATAATGTCACCTGGGCCCTCTCCATCCGCCAAAGGAAGATGAGTAATCCACCTAATAAGACCCTTTTGTCCCCAAAAAAGGTGACCTCACCCAAAACAATCATTTTGTTTCCCCTGTTTATGACTTCCTTGTCCTGCTTTTAAAAACCTCTCACTTTCTGTCACCCTTGGGAGCATCTCTACTTGTAGCAACATCTTTCAGTGGCTACTGATGGGTTAGGGTGCACCTATTTGCCTTGCTCTGTGTGAGTAAAGGCTATTGCTAGAGGGGGGATCTTGGAGGCCAAAATGCCAAAAAACTGACGGGCATGCATTGAGCATTTAAGAGCTAACACTCACCACCTCAAGAAACTCCTTGATAGGATAAGTTGGTCACAGAAGGGTTGGATTGACACTAGGTCACCTGCTGACCTCTGTGCAAACAAGTACGCTGTAAAACACACAACCTCCAACCCCATGACATGTCTCTCTTAGGTACTGGATCTGGCTCTGAGAAACCCCAAGGCTTTAGCTAATGGGGTCTTCAAATTGTAAAGAGTCAGACAGGCCACCTTCTAGCACTAAAAGCTATGTTTGAGAAGGTGTGAATATCTAGTAAAAACAGCAGAATCTTATTAAAAGCTTGTTTTGTGTCCTAAGAACTTGGCTTAATAACTGTTGGGTTGGAGGCCCTGTGATCAAACAGAAATTTGAGTTACACCCCATTCCTGGCCAGAGATGACTAGACAGAAATGTGGTTGAAATTCCATTTGCAGCTAGGGTCCTACCAAACTGCTGCCAGCCCTCAGGAGAATTACAGCCTTGAATAACTACGGCCATTATGAGGAATGTTCCAATTAGATAAAATCATTTAAGAAGTACACTTACAAGAAAAGTCTTGAAAATTTCAGAATAGCTTCATTAAAAGTTTTGTTGCAAAAAGCGAGTAAGAAATTGAAGATATGCAGTATACCTAAAACAAAGAACTATAAGATGGACAGCTTCTTTCCTCATTCAAGTAACCCTTATCTGAATTGTTTTTC
This sequence comes from Smutsia gigantea, assembly GCA_032199065.1. NCBI lineage: Eukaryota > Metazoa > Chordata > Mammalia > Pholidota > Manidae > Smutsia > Smutsia gigantea. Next base: position 9,771 of record JAVSCE010015546.1, read on the forward strand.
TACTCAGAAAACATTACATGACCTGAAACCTTAAAGTTCTGCTAAGTTAAGTGATAAGTTAAATTCATTGACTATCTAGATCATTTCCAAATAAGATAAAATACTGGGACATTAACCATATATTTATCTACTTTGACTTCTTATTACAGGCAAATTAAAAGATGTTCAGATGTGTTAAGGCTACACTGAAAATGGTGTATGCTTCTCAGAAATATGAAATACATTCATAAATTCACCAATCTAAAGAATGCTGGTGTAATAGACAGTTCATATTACATACTTAGTTTCAGAAATTAAAGTTTCTAAAAGTTAGGAACTCTAATAAGTATAATTATAACTACTAGAAATAATAAGGGAAACATTTCTGCATGCAAGGAAAGTAGGATGTATGCTTTCAGTAAAAGGAGGTATGAAGAATAGAAATGTGTTTTTGTTGAGAAAAAAAGAAAGTAATTTTGTTCTAGAAGTGAAAGGCTGCTTATTTAAAGAGGGGAAACTAAGGACAAAATCTGAATGTTAGAAAATGAGAGTTGTAGAAGATTTGTGGAAGAGGAATCTTTGGAAAGGAATTTTACTGTATGATCAAACTGGTTAAGATTTTTTTAATTATCTAAAAATAAATTTTGGTATCAAAAGTAAACTACTGCAAAACTAAAATTTGTTTTTCTTTCTGTTAAAAAGATAAATCTGTTTTTGGACTAATGGTCTACTCTCCATAATAAGAGATTGTAAAAGGTTTTTCTTTGTCGTAAAGTAATTGTCTATAAAACAAAATTCAGTTTGTCACTAAAATAATTTCCTATGGTTCATGATATCTTTATCACCTGGCCTTTGATTTCTTAAAACTGAGTGTTTTCAACCTTAAAAGAGCTAAGCCTTTTTGCAGTCTTTAATAGTCACCTTGGTGAAATAGACAATTAAGTATTCTTTCACAATAACCTGTGATCCTACTTAATCGACTATTTAAAATCCTTTTAATACTTTTCTAGTTATTATCTTAAAACATTGCATGTCACAAAAAAATCTAAATTTTCTTGTCAATTCCATTGCAGTAAATTCTCATTTGATCTTTAACAATCATCTATAAAGATTATGGCACATGTGAATGAAGTCCATTTTGCTTCTGCAAAAAAAATGGCCCCTTATTGCCAGAGTTTTGCCATCTTGAAATCCTTGTAAAATGGCAACAGTCTGTGCCTGAAGCAGAGCAATTAGGATGAGCAAACAATAGTCGTAAATTAAATGAGCCGCTGGGGCTATGGGAACCCCAAGTCTGCTACTAGGTTCTTCCCAGCTCCCTGGCAAACTCCTGTTTTTCCTATTTCTTCACCCACTTTAGTACATTTAAGGAAAACTATTTTGGTCCCCAGAGGCCTCAGATCTTCTCCCTCTGAACTAACACGAACACCTGCTGCAGGACTTCAGTCAATGGCCACTTAGGATGAGTTACATTATGTTCTTGTTATTGTATGTACGTTTTCCAGATGGGGTGAAGACTTCTCTTGTCCAAAGGCTGATGCCCTCATGGTGGCAAAGAATCTATTAGAGAATGTGTTTCCCACCTGGGGTATATCTTCCATAGTTTCCAGTGAATGAGACACCAGCTTCACTGGGCAAATTATACAAGCCTTAATGAGCGCCTTGCAAACTTCTTGGAATTATCACTGTCCCTATCATCCTCAATCACCAGGCAAGGTTGAAAGAACTAATGGGACCCTCAAACTTAAAATTTCTAAAAGTGCCAAAACTACTGGACTTCCCTGGTTGCAGGTATTGCCTTTGGTCTTGCTGACTGTTCACAGTACTCCCTTTGGAAAATAAACTCACTCCATATGAGTCATCAGCAGAACAATGCATATTAGTATACAACCTTTTGCTGATCCCTCATCTCATGTTAGTCTTCAAGTCTTTAATGTCTGTGCTCAAGCCTATCATCCACGGGTGAAAGAAGCCTTCAGAAATCCCAACTCAGAGGATCCCACTGGTCCCAGTCCAGGGCCTGGTGATGAGGTATTCTGGAAACACCATCTGATGAAGACACCTCTTAAGCCCTGTTAAAGGGACCTTACCAAGTGCTCCTGGCCACTGACACTGCGGAAGAAACTAGAAGGCATTTAGCCTTGCATTCACACCTCAGAACTGTAGATGGCTCCACCTGACATCTGGTCTTGTACAGACACAGGGGACCTCCAAATCAGATTAACGAGGAAGAGAAGAATGGTGTAGACTGCTTCGACCCAAGATGACTTCATACTTTAACTAGATCTGAAACCCTTTCTTTTTATTATCTTTTCCTTTACTCCGGCATTGGCTAGGAAAGATAATGCCCTCATCTGTATCTCCCAGGCTATCACTAAGGTGCAGTGTGATGGGGTTAACCTCTGGAATTTGGAACAACCTTTTATTTCAGACTAGGAGAAAAATCTAACAGTGTCCCTAGCTTTTCACAAGCAAAATAAGACATATCATTGGTAGATTCCCCTAAATTTACCTCATTGCATTAGAAAGGGCTTACCAGGAAGTTTTTGTGATTCTTTCTGGCAGGTCCCTGCTTCCTTGGGTAGAGATAAATGTAAATGAGAATAAAATTGGGAACTTCTTTTTTTTTTTAATATAATTTATTTTATTATCATTAATTTACAATTACATGTGCAATATTACGATCATTAAAACTACCCCTTCATCAGGTCCCCCCCACCAACCCCATTACAGTCACTGTCCATCAGCATAGTGAGATGCTATAGAATCACTACTTGTCTTCTCTGAGTTGTACTGCCCTCCCCGTGCCCCCCCAACATTACATCTGCTAATCGTAGTGCTCCTTTTTCCCTCTTATCCCTCCCTTCCTGCCCATTTTCCCCAGTCCCTTTCCCTTTGGTAACTATTAGTCCGTTCTTGGGTTCTGTGAGTCTGCTGCTGTTTTTTTCCTTCAGTATTTTTTCTTTGTTCTTATACTCCACATATGAGTGAAATCATTTGATACTTGTCTTTTTCGGCTTGGCTTATTTCACTGAGCATAATACCCTCTAGCTCCATCCATGTTGTTGCAAATGGTAAGATTTGTTTTCTTCTTATGGCTGAATAATATTCCATTGTGTATATGTACCACCTCTTCTTTATCCATTCATCTACTGATGGACACTTAGGTTGCTTCCATTTCTTGGCTATTGTAAATAGTGCTGCAATAAACATAGGGGTGCATCTGTCCTTTTCAAATTGGGCTGCTGCATTCTTAGGGTAAATTCCTAGGAGTGGAATTCCTGGGTCAAATGGTATTTCTATTTTGAGTTTTTTGAGGAACCTCCATACTGCTTTCCACAATGGTTGAACTAATTTGCATTCCCACCAGCAGTGTAGGAGGGTTCCCTTTCTCCACATCCTCGCCAACATTTGTTGTTGTTTGTGTTTTGGATGTTGGCCATCCTCACTGGTGTGAGGTGATATCTCATTGTGGTTTTAATCTGCATTTCTCTGATGATTAGCGATGTGGAGCATCTTTTCATGTGCCTGTTGGCCATCTGAATTTCTTCTTTGGAGAAGTGTCTATTCATGTCCTCTGCCCATTTCTTAATTGGATTATTTGCTTTCTGTTTGTTAAGGTGCATGAGTTCTTTATATATTTTGGATGTCAACCCTTTATCAGATACGTTTTTTATGAATATATTCTCCCATACTGTAGGATGTCTTTTTGTTCTACTGATGGTGTCCTTTGCTGTACAGAAGCTTTTCAGCTTGATATAGTCCCACTTGTTCATTTTTGCTTTTGTTTCCCTTGCCCGGGGAGATATGTTCATGAAGAAGTTGCTCATGTTTATGTCCAAGAGATTTTTGCCTATGTTTTTTTCTAAGAGTTTTATGGTTTCATGACTTACATTCAAGTCTTTGATCCACCTTGAGTTTACCTTTGTGTATGGGGCTAGACAGTAGTCCAGTTTCATTCTCTTACATGTAGCTGTCCAGTTTTTCCAACACCAGCTGCTGAAGAGGCTGTCATCTCCCCATTGTATATCCAAGGCTCCTTTATCAAATATTAATTGACTGTATATGTTTGGGTTAATGTTTGGATTTTCTATTCTGTTCCACTGGTCTGTGGGTCTGTTTTTGTGCCAATACCAAATTGTCTTGATTACTGTGGCTTTGTAGTAGAGCTTGAAGTCAGGGAGTGTAATTCCCCCTGTTTTATTCCTCCTTCTCAGGATTGCTTTGGTTATTCGGGGTCTTTTGTGGTTCCATATGAATTTTAGAATTATTTGTTCCAGTTCATTGAAGAAAGCTGTTGGTAGTTTGATAGGGATTGCATTGAATCTGTAGATTGCTTTAGGTAGTATAGCCATTTTGACAATATTTATTCTTCCTAGCCAAGAGCATAGGATGCATTTCCATTTGTTAGTGTCCTCTTTAATTTCTCTTAGGAGTGTCTTGTAGTTTCAGAGTACAGGTCTTTCACTTCCTTCGTTAGGTTTATTCCTAGGTATTTTATTCTTTTTGATGCAATTGTGAATGGAATTGTTTTTCTGATTTCTCTTTCTGTTAGTTCATCATTAGTGTATAGGAAAGCAACCGATTTCTGTGTGTTAATTTTGTATCCTGCAACTTTGCTGAATTCAGATATTAGTTCTAGTAGTTTTAGAATGGAATCTTTAGGGTTTTTTATGTACAGTATCATGTCATCTGCAAATAGTGACAATTTGACTTCTTCTTTACCAATCTGGATGCCTTGTATGTCTTTGTTTTGTCTGATTGCTGTGGCTAGGACCTCCAGTACTATGTTGAATAACAGTGGAGAGAGTGGGCATCCCTGTCTTGTTCCCGATCTTAGATGAAAAGCTTTCAGCTTCTCGCCATTAAGTATGATGTTAGCTGTGGGTTTGTCATATATGGCCTTTATGATGTTGAGGTACTTGCCGTCTATACCCATTTTGTTGAGAGTTTTAATCAGGAATGGATGCTGAATTTTGTCAAATGCTTTTTCAGCATCTACAATTGGGAACTTCTTAATTCTTGAAGTTATCGCAGATTTTACTGCTCGAGCAAATAGCCGCCCAACAAAGATTCTTAGACTCTCTGGCCAAAATCATTCTAAATAATAGGATAGCCTTTGATTATCTTTAAACTGAGCAAGGAGGTGTCTGTGCTGTGGCCAACACCACCTGCTACACCTAGATTAACATTTCTGGGGAAGATGAAATTCAGTTACATAGGATCACAGAACAAGCCACTTGGCTTAAAAGGGTGACTCCCTCAGAGGGATCTTTCTTTGATTTATTTGATTTTGATTGGTTTGAGTCTTGAGGCGCATGGCTCCAAAGTGCCCTCCAGACTTCAGGAATTATCTATCCTGCCTATAATTACCATAATAAAACCCCTGGCGTGTTGTAGTCTCCTAAAAGCCCCAAATGCATTTTCATAGCTGCTAACTACCACGCAGATGATCTCCCTGAGACTGGAACATCAGAGAAGTAAAGAGGATGACCAACCAAAAAATTGTGAACCTGAAGTTGTAACCTGTGACTATCACAGAGACTAAGCAAAAATGCCATGACCTGTGAATACCACATGAAGGACCCACAAAAGCTGTAGGAACTACCAGTGGTAGCTGAGAGCGGTACTAATGCCTTAAATTTTGATCACATCAGAGAGTCTGATCAAATGGGGAACTGTTACAAGAAAGACACAGGCTTAACACGGGGTCACTCTGCTAGGCCAAGTCACTAAAGCCAGGGCTTAATACCTAATCTAACTGCAGTTTCAGCTTGCCCCGGAAATGGAGTCACCAGGTGGTTTCTACTCAGCACAGATAAGATAATGTCACCTGTACCTTCTTCATCTACCAAAGGATGATAAAGTAATCCACCTAATAAGACTCTTTTGTCCCCAAATGAAGGTGACCTTACCCAAAATAATCCTTTTTTGTTTGCTTATGAGTTTCTTGTCCTACTTTTAAAACCTCTCCCTTTCTGTAGCCCTTTAGCACATCTCTGCTTGCTAAGGGAGGTGGTGCCTGATTCATGAATGGCTTAAAAAAGCCAAGTAGATCTTTGTATTTACTTGGTTGAATTGTGCTTTTTTAACACAACTTAATATCATTCTTATTCGGAGGCCTAGGTTAGGCTGCTTCTGTCCCCTGTGGGCCATTATGCACTTTCTAGTTGCCATATTACAACTCTCTAAACTTTACTCTAACAATAACCTAACAATCTGTTTCCCATGAGAGTGGAAGCTCCACGAGGACCGGTCAGGGTCCACTTGCCATCTGCTCACTTTGGTCTTCCAGCTCAGTGCCTTGCACGCAGCAGGTGCTCAGTAAATTTTGGGGAAATGAATAGATCCAAGGAAATCCTTTACAGCCAAGTATCTTTGTAGGAGGCTTAGAAGTCTCCTAGCTAGTGACAGATGGAGGACTGTCCTTGGAAAAGCTTTTATTATTCCTATCTTTCGGATGAACGAAATGGATAACCAGAGCAATTAAGTGTCTTGCTCATGGAAACGCAGCCGCTGAGTGGTAGCCAAGGGTTGCCATCTTTCCATCCTTTCATCAAAGCAGAATTTCTAAGGTGAGGGTTAGGGAGGGAGAATGGGAGGTACCACTGAATTTTACTGTTCTACCCTCTCCTCCAGGAAGTCCTTACAAATCCACTGGGGAATCATCATTCTCAGTTTTCTCTGGATTCCCAAATAGTTTGTCGTTTTTTTATGTTCAGGCTGTTTTCCCCCACAGCCCTGGATTATAACTATTGGTCTCTTTGCTTTTTTTCTGGACTATGCACTCCCCAGAGCTAACCACCAATAATTGTCCCTCTGAGGTCTCTTGACCCAGGTTCGAATCCCAGCTCAGCAACTTAGTAGCTGTGTGACCTTGGTCAAAGAACTGGATTTCTCTGGGTTCTCCTGCTCAGGAAAGTGAGTAAATAACTGGCCCGGGCCTGCTGGGGCTATTGAGGAATGGAATCTGATCAGATCGATAAAGTGTTTGGCCTCAATTTTGTCTCAGGCCTCAATGTTGTTTCTCAACAGAGCTTTGGTGAGTTGCAGGAATTTGCGGGAAAGTGTCCAGAACGGGGAGTCGGGAGCCCTGAATGACTGCAGGTCTTCCCTTAATTCCCCAACCCTCTCTAGGTCTCAGGCTCGGGGTCTGCGCATTGATAGAGGTTCTCATTGTTGGGGCTCCATAAGGCTAGTGGCATTCTAAGATTCCAGGAGCGAAGGAACTGGGGAGGAAGGGGGACGAGCCCGATTGGTCGCCGCGCCGCCACGTGTCCGACCCGGGAGCGATCGGCTGTCCTCCAGGCCCGCCCAGCGCTGCGGCTGCTGCTCCTGGGCTAACGGGCACCCCGCAAGCTCCGTGTCGCCGCGCCAGTCTCTCCGTCTGCCCGTTCGCGACAGGAGGCCATCACCGCGTGGTGAGTGGGTTGAGGTCTGAGAGGGGATTGCTCCAGGGGACCGGGGGCTGCAGGGACCGGGGTTGGGGGGGAACGAGCAATAAACGCCCAGTCATCGCGGACTGATGCCTCCCGCCAGGCTCCGGGGAAGCTGGCTGCCAGGACCGGGGTGGGGCTCGGGCAGGTGGGGGCCCGCGGCACCCCCAAAGGGTCCCGGCCTGGGTGTGGGGGGGAGCGCAGTGGAGCAAATCCGCCGCCTGGGTGGAGAAGCGGAGGCGGGCGGCGTCAGGGCTGGGGGAGGGGAGGGGAAGCGGAGGGGGGTGGGAGGGGGCTGGCTCTGCGGGGGTGTGGTGCGGGGCGGGCCCGGGGGAGCCCGGGGCTGAGGCTGCGCGGGCTGCTGGCCCTGCTTTGAGAGAGGAGTGGGTCCAGAACAGTCTCTGAGGGCCCGAAATTGGGGGCAGCTGGACGGGGGTCTAAGAAGCCGCAGGGAAGGGTGTGGCTGAGGCCAAAGGCAGAAACCCTCCAGCTGCTCTTGAAACGGCTTGTGTGTGTGGTTGCGAAGGGCTGTCTGCAGACTGACGAAGGAAGGACTGGCCGTCTTACCCTTAGGGTCCTTTGTACCCTTCCTCTCCTTCTGACCGCTGCTTGCCTATAAAGGAGACGCTCAACTGGCCTCCAAGGGCCTTCTTCCTGTTCTTCCAAAGCCCAGTTTAGGCCCTTCCCCAGCTTGGGGACTTCAGATAACTCCCGAAATTCCAGCATGGGAATGAATTTTCTGAATCCGAAGCCCAGCCCCAGCACAACTTGCGCTGTGACCTTGAATCAGTAGTTTTCCTTCTCTGAGCCTCAGTTTCCTTTTCAAGTCCAGAGCTGATAAACCTAGCCCTTTGACATCTGCAAGGAATGACAGAGGTTTGGGAAGTCTTGACTGCAGGCTTGGGAATCCTGGTTTACCCTCATAGGCCTGCAAAGGGCAGGGGGTCCTTTGGGAGGACAATCCAGCCTTTGCTTCCTCCCCCTCCTTTTCTTTAAATCCTGGTGGGTCTTCCCTGGCAATTCCAAATTTGGACACATATCTCCCTGGTTTATAAGAGTGTAAAAGGTCTCCAGTTTTCTCCTGTCCTCCCTTTTCCCCACTTCCCCCTCCTCCCCTGCCCAAAGCACACCTTAAATTGCCAGCTCCACTGACCCGGAGGGAAATCTTGACTTGCTTAGCTCTTCAAGGTGAGTGACGGCCCAGCTGCAGCTCCCGGGAACCCTGCCCTTCTGGCTGGCAGGCCCTGCCTTGGGGAAAGCATGGTTAACAGTTCCAGATGCTGGGGGTCCTTGGGCAAGACCTTCCCTCTCTGGGCCTCAGTTACCCATCTGGAGCAAAGTCTGCTGAACTGGCTGCCACTTCCAGTGCTGGTTTCTAGGATTCAACTTTTCTAAGATTGAGGCTTCTGGGAGTTGAGCAGGGCTGAAGAGGGAGGCAGAGGCCTGGATCCCCTTCTGCAGCTTGGACTGTCACTCACCCATCTTCCTTTGCCTTCCACCCTTTGTTCCCAAGGCGCCAGCTGCTGGGAGTCAGGAAATATTTGCGGTTTCTGGTAAAGGCCATAGCTGTTGCTGGGGCAGCATGTGGATACGAGTGTGCAGAGGAGAGGGCTGCCCCTGAGAAGTGCAGGACCTGGCCTGTCGGGGCTGACTCCTGGGACAGGGTGGGGAGCTCTGCGGTACTGGGTAGCTGCCTACATCTGTAGCATCTGCACTGCGGCACCCAGAGGAGCCCTTGGCCGGGCTCCAGTCCCAGTCCCAGCCTCTGCCCTGCACTAACCAGCTGGGGCCCTGGGCGCACTGCCTATTCCTCTGGGCCTTAGGTCCTTCCCCTTTAGAGGGATCAGTGAGGTGCCCAGGGCACCCAGCTGGTAAGATGGGCTGAGGCTGCATGGCACCTCTTGTACCCTGCTAGGATTTTCTGGGAGAGCCCAGTGGTATCAGCCAACCTCACCCCCACCCCTCCTCTCCAAGTTACTTCCTGGGTGGGGCAAAGCGCAGGATGTGGTCTTTACCCAGATTTCTGAGCATGTATACCCACCCTCCCCAAAAGAGCGGAAGTCTGCGGGGATGGGGGATGCCTTTCTGCATACAAACTTCTTGGCTTGGAATCCAGCCACACTCCCGTTCCCTTTCCTCCTGGGATTGAAGAGTCCCTGCAGAGGCTAGCTAAGGACAAAGGACTAACTATCCTTGGGTTCTTTGAGCCTCAGATTCTATCTGTAAAATAAGGTTGATACCCATCTGCATGCAGTTATAAAATGGCAGATGCAGAAGTGTCTTGCAAACTGTGGAGTGCCGTGTGCAGAGAAACAAGTGCTGCTATGGTATCTCTGAAGGGTGTGGTGCTTGAGAAGGCAGGTGACCTGAGCCTCCAGTTCCTCATCTGTAAAGGTGCCCTGTACTCCTTAAATAATGATAAAGTAGTTATCTGAAACCTTCCAACTTGCCAGGCCCTGGCTGAACCCTTGATAACGTTAGATGCTGTTACATGCCCATTTTGCAGATGTTGGAACTCAGCCCTCAAAAGTTTAGGAAAGAAATAATACAAACATATAGTGTGTTCTCTATGCCCCGGCCTCTTCTAAGCAACTAGACATGTCTTAACTTTTTTCATCTTTAACACAACTCCTCTGAGGTAGGCACTATTTTTATCCCCTGTTTTGCATATGAGGTTAAGTACTTGCCCAAGAACACATAGCTCCTAAATAGCAGGTCAGACTCCAGTCTCAGGCATTGTGGCTCCAGCCTGTACTGGGAGACACTACACTTTGCTGTCTATCACAATAGTGATCTGAACTGGGATTCAAACCCAGGCCAGTCCAGCTGTAAACTTGGGGCAGCCCAGTGAGCTCCTGGGGCCTTGTCCAGTCCTGGGATCACTGGTTCTGGGTCAGGAGAGGGAAAGACACTGCTCTCCAAGAAACCCAAGTGCTTTCAGCAGGGGAATGGGGTGTGGGGTACCCAGGACAAGGCCAGGAATGACATTTACCATGGCTTCATTAAAGGCTAGGCTCTGGAGGGCAGTGGAGCTGGTCCTGGGTATCTTCTTGCAGCTAGGGATGGAGCCATCAGGAAAGGGGAAAGGGAAGGATCAGTATATCATGGGCCAGGGGTCACATACCCAGGGAGGGCAAAAGATGATTTTCTGTGGCACAGGGATAAACTATAGACCTCTTATTTTATGTGCTATTAATCTCATTCTTAAAAAGTGTATGTTTATCATGACAATTGCTCAGGTTTTTGTTGCTACTGGTGGTATATAGGATCAAAAAGATGTGCAATTTACTGCACTAGATTTACTATAGCTTCATGGGGGCAGAAGACTCATCTGTCTCCTTTTTATTCTAGCCCCAACTCCGGTCAGTGGGCATGTGGGAGGTACTTGATCAGTATTATTTGAAAAATGAGCCTCTGCTTACTCACTGGTTTTCTTTATATTGGGCAAGTTACTTAACCCCTCAAGTTATGTCCTTTCCTGGCTACCTAATGAAGAATAAAACTAGTTTGAAAACCACTAGGCTGGATGGTTCCTTATTCTGCGATCTTTTTCAAGGGTGGGGGGTGTCACTAAATAGAACATTAAAGCAACTCAGTGCATTTCACCCAACACTGCTTATGAGCCACACCCTATGGTAGGGGGTGCAGCAAAGAAGCATGTACAATAATTTTCAAGAAGGAGTGAAATCATGACTCACAAGATAGAAAAATGATCATGTGCTAAAGATTTTATTCTACTCATTAATCAATGGCTGGACCAGGCAGATGTTATAACCAGCTCAAAAGATAATCAGTAGACACCTTTATATTAAAAGGAGTGTACAAATGGAGGCAAACTGGTTTTTCCACTGGAGGGGGAGGCAAGTCAATTGGACTTTTACCAGATAGGACAGAATGAGCAAGTCTGTAAGAATTACTTTGCATTACCATCAGTTATCTAGAAATTCTGAGCAGTAAAGTAGCTCAAAGACAAAGACAAGAGCCTGGAGAGTTTGAAGTACAGCTTTGCTCCATCTAATAGAGTATAAACAGCCTCCTTCTAATGATAAGTAGATGTAGGGTGATAAATGCACTGTGGTTGACCCACACTGGTCAAGTGTAGGTGGTTTCAGAGTACCCGGGGGTTCAAAGGAGGGAGAAATCCCTCCTGGCTTCCTAGAAGAGTTGGCAGAATTACCTAAATTTTAAAAATTACCAAAGTCCAGGCCTTTCCCCAGAACAGTTGAATCAGACTCTGAGGGGTTGACTTTATGCTTTTGTGAGTTTGAAAGCATGGAGGTGGTATTACTGAAGCCAGAATTGAAAAGCATTGGTTTTGATACTAAAAGGCTGTATAGAAAATGCTGGTAGAGGAGATTTCTGGTTAGGGGTGGAGGGTATGGTGGTGGATGGAGAAGAGGGAGGGGAGGGCAGATAAATCAGGAAGATGTCAGGGCCTTGAGTGCTGGGCTAGGAGGGCCAGTGGAGAAGGGGGGCAAAGCAGTGATGGGCTCAAGTTAGACTCTACTGAGCACTCCTGAGGCACAGAGGTCTGGGTGATTTTTTTGCATGATCTTCCAGGTTATTTTAAAATTTTTCTCAAATTGCCCTCTCCACACATACTTGGTTTCACCTCCTTACATTCAGCATCTCCTACCTCCCTAAAACTGCACTCTTCCTCCAAAGCACACAAGCTACCTTGTGAGGATAGAAATGCCTTTCCTTTCGCTGGTGTTTCTGTTTGCCTGATTTCTTCTCTTTCTCCGTTGTCTGCTTCATTCCATTAAGTCCACACTTGATTGTGTAGTTCTGTCAGCCTGAACTCTAATATGTGTCTTTAACTTTATATATGTATAACATCAAAAGTGGGACATAAAAGGACAAGATTAAAAAATTTAGGAAGTTCATATGGAATGACAAAAGACCCCGAATAGCCAAAGCTATCCTGAGAAAGAAGAATAAAGCAAGGGGAATTACGCTCCCTGACTTCAAGCTCTACTACAAAGCCACAGTAATCAAGACAATTTGGTACTGGCACAAGAACAGACTCATAGACCAGTGGAACAGAATAGAGAGCCTAAATATAAACCCAAACATATATGGTCAATTAATATACGATAAAGGAGCCATAGATATACAATGGGGAAATGACAGCCTCTTCAACAGCTGGTGTTGGAAAAACTGGACAGCTACATGTAAGAGAATGAAACTGGACTACTGTCTAACCCCATACACAAAAGTAAACTCAAAATGGATCAAAGACCTGAATGTAAGTCATGAAACCATAAAACTCTTAGAAAAAAACATAGGCAAAAATCTCTTGGACATAAACATGAGCAACTTCTTCATGAACATATCTCCCCGGGCAAGGGAAACAAAAGCAAAAATGAACAAGTGGGACTATATCAAGCTGAAAAGCTTCTGTACAGCAAAGGACACCATCAGTAGAACAAAAAGACATCCTATAGTATGGGAGAATATATTCATAAATGACATATCCGATAAGGGGTTGACATCCAAATTATTTAAAGAGCTCATGCTTCTCAACAAACAATAAGCAAATCAGCCAATTAAAATATGGGTAGAGGAGCTGAACAGACACTTCTCCAAAGAAGAAATTCAGATGGCCAACAGGCACCTGAAAAGATGCTCCACATCGCAAATCATCAGAGAAATGCAAATTAAAACCACAATGAGATATCACCTCACACCAGTGAGGATGGCCAGCATCCAAAAGACAAACAACAACAAATGTTGGCCAGAATGTGGAGAAAGGGGAACCCTCCTACACTGCTGGTGGGAATGTAAATTATTAGGAAATTATTGTGGAAAGCAGTATGGAGGTTCCTCAAAAAACTCAAAATAGAAATACCATTTGACCCAGGAATTCCACTCTTAGGAATTTACCCTAAGAATGCAGCAGCCCAGTTTCAAAAAGACAGATGCACCCCTATGTTTACTGCAGCACTATTTACAATAGCCAAGAAATGGAAGCAACCTAAGTGTCCATTAGTAGATGAATGGATAAAGAAGATGTGGTATATATACACAATGGAATATTATTCAGCCATGAGAAGAAAAAAATCCTACCATTTGCAACAACATGGATGGAGCTAGAGGGTATTATGCACAGTGAAATAAGCCAGGCGGAGAAAGACAAGTACCAAATGATTTCATTCATCTGTGGAGTATAAGAACAAAGAAAAGTTCAAGGAATAAAACAGCAGCAGACTCACTGAACCCAAGAATGGACTAACAGTTACCAAAGGGAAAAGGACTGGGGAGGATGGGTGGGAAGGAAGGGATAAGGGGGGAAAGGGGCATTATGATTAGCACATGTAATGCAGCAGCAGGGGACACGGGAAAGGCAGTATTTATCGAGAAGACAAGTAATGATTCTGTGGCATCTTGCTACGCTGATGGACGGTGACTGTAGTGGGGTATGTGGTGGGGACTTGATAATAGGGGGTCTAGTAACCATAATGTTGTTCAAGTGATTTTACATTAACAATATCAAAATTAAAAAATTTAGGAAGTTATGTTACAATATCATCAACCTGTACCCCAACGGATTGTTGTGCCCTGTATACCCCCCTTGGGAGGCCGTTGCTGTAATGATGACTGTGATGGAAGCCACCACTTAGTAAACTTTTAATCTGTGCTGGCCATACTAAGTATTTTGCCTGCCTTACTTCACTGAATTTTCACAAAATCCCTCAGAGATTGTCATTTCCGAGCTGAAGAAACTGAGCCAGAAAGAAATGGTGTAATTGTAACTTGCCCGAGGCCATGAACTAGGAATTTGCAGCAGCACGATTGGAGCTCGGGCCACGACTATAAAGCCTGTATTCTTTATGAGGAAGCCATGTTGCCTCCCTTGCGCATGTTCGGGTTTATCATAATAAGAGGTACTGTTTATTTTTACTCTGTGCCAGGCAAGGTGTTCCAAGGGCTCTTCATCCATTATTTCATTTACTTCTCAGTAGATGGAGATATTTTTCATATGCCTTTTGGACATGTAGAACTTGAGATTCAATTAAGGTAATTTATCAAAATCATAAACTGGTGGGAGGTAGAGCCCTGACTCATAGCCTGGTCAGACCTCCGAGCCCTTGCCTTTTGCATGACTTGGACAAGACCTCCCCTGTTCAGCCCTTGGCTTCCCTAACTGTACAGTTAGACAGTGGTGAGCCACAGATCTGGTGTGTTCCCTACCCCAGAACCCCCCTCCTGGAGTTAGTCCTGAGCCCCCAAAGGGGAAGGAAGGAAATATGATTGCTAGTTAAAGGACTAAGTCGGGGATGGCCCCAGCAGCACAAAGATTCTTGGGACTCTCCCCCTGGGTGGGTTTCTGGAATGATCAGCCATGCTGAGCCCTCGTGAGCGTCCAGGTCAGAAGAGATTTAGGGTTCCTGGGAGGAGAGAGGCACAGCTCTAGACTGGCCATACCTGCCAGTCTTGAGCACTGTTTTAACCAAGATGATGAAAGTTGCATGTAGGGGTGGGAGGTGGTGGGGAAATAGACAGGAATCCTGTGGCCTGGGGAAGAACTCTACTAGGACTGATATTCTGAGTTTTTGATGTGAAAATCCCTGGTTTAAAATCTGTAAAACCCTCTGTTCTCCTAAAAAGGGGGTGATAACCCCATTTTACAGAAGAAGGAACTGAGGTCCAGAGAGGCAGCCTGGTTCTTCCTATATTATAGACAGATTGGGAACCAGAACCTCGTCTTTTCCTTTGGCCTCTTCCTGGTGTCCCATTGCAGCCAGGGCCCCCAGGAGGCAGAGATGGTAGTTGTTGTCTGGGTCCTAGCAAGTCACGCACCCTCCCTGAGATGCCTTTACCCCATCTAGAAACCATGGAGCTTGGGGGAGTAGGTCATTAGGGCCCTCTGGAATTCCAAAGCATTGGTAGAAAACATTTGTTCAAGCACTCAGAGAAGTGTGTCCGGGCTTGCACTTGGAGGGATCAGAGCCCCTTGTAAAGCCAGGGTAAATGGCGCCTCCGTCAGTTGCTCCAGAGCCTCCCTGGTCCCTCAGTGGAGGGCCCGTTGCAGATCAGGCCCCATGAACTGCCATCTCAGCATCTCGTTCCGGAAGGAGCTTCTCTCCCTGTATACACAAGACATGCACTCCATTAGGGGCACACACACTGCTCTGGGAGCTGAGTATTTTCCCAAACACTTGGAGGCCCCTCCTCTGAGCCGTCTCTCCTTGGAAAGGGACTGTCGTCCAGATGGGCCTGGCCTGCTGCCAGCAACTAAAGTTTCCAGCAACAGGCCAAAGAAAATGCTTCAAGGCCGGAGATGCTGGTGACAGGCCTCAGCCCTCCCTGCCTCTGCTGACTTCCTGGGCCCTGTTAAGTCCCTGTTTCTCTGCTGGCTTTGGGACTCCCCCACCCTCTGCCCACCCCCCTACCCCCAGGCCTAGGGAAACCCAGCCCTGGCTCTTGGCCAGACCCTGGGGTAGATGTGGGGTCCCCCTCCCCAGCGGGGGAATTTCCATTTCCTAGTGAACACTGCACACATGTACCACGTGGCCCCTGGCCTTTAGGGAAGCAACAGGGTTTCTCGAGCACCCCTGCTGCAGCGCTGGGCAGATCTCTGTCCTCTGCCTTTCACTCCCAACCCTGTGTCTGCTAATTGCAGTTTAGGGGGCTTATAATCAGGCAGTGGGGATACACGGGCAAACATGACACATTCTGTCCTCAAAACTTGCCACCAGTGGTGTGAATGCCACCATTAACTGAGAACATTTCTTGCCTGGCCTCCTTGGCTCTCCTTGGGCACAAGTTATGTCTCATTGTCCAACAACCCTGAAGGCAGGAAATAGAAAGTCAGACTTTTGTACTTGAGATAACCTTGAACTCAGAGATGAGCAATATGCCCAAGGTCACATAGTTAATAAGTGACAAGATGAATTTGAGTCCAGGTCTGCCTGACTCCACATCCTGTGGTCTCCCCACTGTCACTCTGTGTCCAGGGACCCCAGAATGAGAACAGGATTATGGGCTGGTTTCTCCTAAGTTTTTTTGCTGGGATGGCCATATAGAGAACTGAAAAGAACCTTGGTCTCTACCTTCTCTTCCAGTTCAGCTCCTTGTAGGTTTTACTGAGTAAGTCTGATAGAGCTTGTTACTTTTACTTTTAACAAGTAATACGTAGACACGGTTTTAAAAGATCAAATCGTGCAGTCCGGACTCAAATGGAAAACACGGGTCCCTTCTCCTCTTACCCCAAGGAGGCTGCTTGGCCTCCGTCTTTGCCCTCTTGACGAGCGTGCTGACCAGCCTGCCCCCACTGCTCTTCCTCTTGCAAGTCAGTTACATCCCTTTTTCATTTTTGTTTAGGTAAGATGTCTTTGTTTCTGATTCCCTCACTGTAGACCCTGTCTCCTGACATTCTATTGAAGGAGGTCATATATTCAATCACCCCCATCCCTGCCATGACCTTCTGTCCCTTCAAAGAATCCTTTGTCTTTACAGTGGCCTCAGGCACTGGTCCCCTGATCCCACATCCTAGCAGTGTCCCAGCCCCATTTCCTGCCACCACCTTAGCCATACTGAGCTCCTTAACCCCACTGCCCCCAGGTATCCACGTGGTTCACGGGACTCTCTGACTATTCCACCTGGGACTGCACCCCTTGTCACTCTCTGCTGACCAAGCTGTCTTTTCTCCTTAGTTTTTATCCTATGCATTTGGTGTTACTCCCCATTACAGAGTAAGCTCCAGAAAAGCAGGGTTTTAAAAATCTTACTGCCGTGTCTTCAGAGCCTAGAGCAGTGCCAAAACAAAGCAGATGTTAAATAGATGTTTATTGACTTACGCAGTAATGATAGCCCTTCAGATGTCTGCATCAGGTAGCCCCAAGCCCCTTGAGTGTTCTCATCTGCAGATCATGACGCCCTGATTTTGGAACTGTTCTTGGTGACTTAGAAGAAGAACATCCATGGAGCAGATAGCATAGACTCTGGAATCTGGACTTTGTTGAATTCAGTTTTAAGCTGTGTGTGACCTTGGGCAAATTACTTAACCTCCCTGACTGCCCCCATCCTCAGTTTCCTCTTCTGTAAAAAACAGGAAAGCTGGTGCAGAAAGGATTGCTGTGAAGACTGAGGGAGACAACATCTGGGAAAGTGCCCTGCAGGCCCGGAGGAGCTGTGTGCTCAGGGTCCTGCCCTCTCTCCCTCTGGGTTCCAGGTCCCATTCCTATCCTGGTGTGAGTGTCTGGTGACCAGCTAGTTTATCCATTGTCCTCTGAAAAATTCATCTGGCCCTGAACCAGGTCTTTGGGTATAATTTAACCTGAAAGGCTGGAGGTAGCTGGGAAACAGCAGGGGGAGCATGCTCTCCCTTGGGAGGAAGGAAGGGTGAGGAAGTTTGGGAGAAAGAATTGAGGGAGCAGAGTGCAGGGGATCTCATGGGGTCTCTTTCTTCTCCACAGTGTTTTCTGCTGCAGAACCCGACCATGGCCAAACCAGTACAGGTAAGGAGCCTCTCCTCTCTTGAAGGCTATGCTTTGACCTCCCGGACCTGGGCTTCTCCTAGGGTCACAAGGCCTACTATACAGATCCCTGGTACCTTCAGCTTGAAAGGAGCAGGAGAGGTACTCAGGCTTTGCTTACTCCTGTTACAAGTTACCACTCTTTCACATACATGGGACCAGTGAGGACATACAATATCCCAAACAGAAAAGAAACTCAGGGCTTCAGGTCTGGCTGGATTCAGGGTCCCAGATGATACTGTCAGGATTCTGCCTCTGAACTGGGCTTCCTCTGTGTGCTTTCATTCTTGGGCAGATGCTTTCCTGATTGGGCATGCTGGCCACCAGCAGCTCCAGACTTCCATTCTACTTCCTGGGCAGCCTGGAGGAAACAACATAAGTTATTCCCAATGAGTCCAGGGAAAGTCCTAAGTTTAGTTCTCATTGGCAAGGCCTGGGTAACTTGTAACCAGGCAATAGAGTTGGTCATGAGCTGCATGGCCCATAGTGGTTCTCCCAGGACAGAAGGTGGATGCTGGGTCCTGTCTGCTCTGGAGGCAGAAGAGTTGCATGTCACATGCATTTGGGATTAAGTTTCTCTGGCTTGGAAGACCCTAGTCTTTCATGCTGTGTGACCACTTTGCTGGGCAGCAGCTTTTTCTCCTGTGTGTGGCCAACACTGGGTTCTGTCCTTGGTCAGAGCAAGGTGTTATTCTTTGCCATGGTTTGCCTAATTGGTTAGCCTTGGAGAAGGAGACATGGTCACTGCAACAATGGGGTTGAAAAGGGAGACTAAAACTAAGGGATGCCTGGACGAAACTCAGACGGCCAACAGGCACATGAAAGATGCTCCACATCCCTAATCATCAGGGAAATGCAGATCAAAACCACAATGAGATATCACCTCACACCAGTGAGGATGGCCAACATCCAAAACACAAACAACAACAAATGTTGGCGAGGATGTGGAGAAAAGGGAACCCTCCTACACTGCTGGTGGGAATGCAAATTAGTTCAACCATTGTGGAAAGCAGTATGGAGGTTCCTCAAAAAACTCAAAATAGAAATACCATTTGACCCAGGAATTCCACTCCTAGGAATTTACCCTAAGAATGCAGCAGCCCAGTTTGAAAAAGACATATGCACCCCTATGTTTATCACAGCACTATTTACAATAGCCAAGAAATGGAAGCAACCTAAGTGTCCATCAGTAGATGAATGGATAAAGAAGATGTGGTACATATACACAATGGAGTATTATTCAGCCATAAGAAGAAAACAAATCCTACCATTTGCAACAACATGGATGGAGCTAGAGAGTATTATGCTCAGTGAAATAAGCCAGGCAGAGAAAGACAAGTATCAAATGATTTCACTCATCGGTGGAGTATAAGGACAAAGCAAAAACTGAAGGAACAAAACAGCAGCAGACTCACAGAACCCAAGAACGGACTAATAGTTACCAAAGGGAAAGGGACTGGGGAGGATGGGTGGGAAGGAAGGGATAAGGGGGGGAAAAAGGGACATCATGATTAGCACGCATAATGTAGCGGGGGGGGGGGACACGGGGAAGGCAGTATAACAGAAAGAAGACAAGTAGTGATTCTGTAGCATCTTACTATGCTGATGGACAGTGACTGTAATGAGGTATGTGGTGGGGAGTTGATAATAGGGGGGAGTCTAGTAACCGTAATGTTGTTCATGTAATTGTACATTAATGATAGCAAAAAAACCCAAAACAACTAAGGGATGCCTGACTTGGCCCCTTTTGTCCCTAACTTCAATCACAGAGCTACTGGCCATGACATAATATAGGAGCTGTGTGATTTTGGGTGAATTATTTCCCCCCTCAGAGTCTTGGTTTCTATTATGAGGTGGCTGAGCTCAATGATAGACTTTGTCATGACTTGCCACTGAGTGAGCAAGGGCCTTCAGGATATCCATGCACAATTTTTGAAGAGCACAGTATATGATACAGGATCACATGAAAAATATCAGTGCTAGCCCTGGCCTCCAGTCAGCCTCTGATGGGCGTTCTTTGCACAAGTGGCCTCCCTGACCAGGAGAGAGTGTTAGTGGTTATGGGCAAAGATCCAAGGCATAGCTTTTGCTGTTCCCCATTTCTCATATGTGGTCATCCCGGAGCTACTTCTGAGAGGCATTTGAATTACAGGGTTCTAGATGACCCACGTGGACAGATCAGGCCCTGGGAGACCAGAGGGGCCAGGACTAGCACCCAGACCTTTGGACTCCTGGTCCATTGCTCCCAGAGCATGCTGCCTGCCTGGCTGACCTGTGGTTTCTTGTTGCCGTGGACCAGGGGCCAGCAGACATCCTGCAGGCAAGAGTCCCAGGGTGGCAGAGCCTTAAGGCCCTTCCCATGCACGGTGCTCATGCCTTGGTGGGGGCTGTAAGGGAGCTCTGGGGACATGCAAGTTGAGGGAACGGGGGGGTGGCTGACAAGATAGAGTTTCTCGGGGAACAGCAAGGGGGCCAAGTGTAGTCTAGGTACAGGGGATGCTCAAACAGAAGTGTGGAGTGGAGAGAGGTGTGTTCAGGGCAGTAATCTGGCTTGCTTAGAGCACAAGGATTTGGGGGAGGGGAGGAGGTCGCAGAGGACAGTAGAGAAGTGCAAGGAACGTCTTCCTTTCATTGAGCTGAAGTTGGTGTTTCTTGTTCCCAATTATAAGCACTTCAGTTCTGCTTCTACACACACACACACACACACACACACACACACACATACACACACACACCCCAACCCCCTCTCTTTTTCCTCAGGTCCAGATCATCCGACACACACACACACACACACACACACACACATACACACCCCCTCTCTTTCCTCAGGTCCAGATCATCACACACACACACACACACACACACACACACACACACACCCCAACCCCTCTCTTTTTCCTCAGGTCCAGATCATCAACACACACACACACACACACACACACACACACACACACACACAACCCCCTCTTTTTCCTCAGGTCCAGATCATCCGACACACACACACACACACACACACACACACACACACACACACAACCCCTCTCTTTTTCCTCAGGTCCAGATCATCCGACACACACACACACACACACACACACACACACACACACACCCCAACCCCTCTCTTTTCCTCAGGTCCAGATCATCCGACACACACACACACACACACACACACACATACACAACCCCTCTCTTTTTCCTCAGGTCCAGATCATCCACACACACACACACACACACACACACACACACACACACACAACCCCCTCTCTTTTTCCTCAGGTCCAGATCATCCGACACACACACACACACACACACACACACACACACACACACACCCCAACCCCCTCTCTTTTTCCCACACACACACACACACACACACACACACACACACACACACACCTCTTTTTCCTCAGGTCCAGATCATCCGCAGTTACTTCTGCTGTGATAACTGTGCTCTACAATGTGGTGTCATGGGTCCCAGAGACTTGGCTTTGTGGCCTGTTTCACAAGACGTTCTACGTTTGAACAGAACGATGGCCATAAGAATACTTTGAGGACAGGGCGAGAGTGGCAGGCCCTAGTGCCTGGGGAGACAAGGCCTGGGTCAGGCCTGGTGCAGGCAGCTCTCAGGTGAATCCTGGCTGGGCGGCCATCTCTCGGGGTGACGTTGCTCTGCTCCGAGGGCCTCAGGCTCTTAATTTGGCAGCAGCCTAGGTGGTCCAGGCTGCTCACCAGCTGGCATTGAGACCTGCTGAATATTTCAGGGTGGAAAGTCCCTCTCCTCTGCTCTCCCGTCTTCTTAAGCATGGGGACCCGAGGCCAGGAACCTGCTGCCTGAGGAGTGACCAGCAGTAGGGTGAGATGGAGAGGTGGGGACAGCTGCAAAGGTCGCACCTGGAGATGCAAAGTCTACCAGATTGCTGTGAAAATGACTGATGGTGGGAACCCAGGCCTGGGTGCTTTGCAGGGCTGTCTCAGTGTCTGTAAATGTGAGCAGTGCTAAGGCCCTCGTGCCCCTGTTTAGTAGCTGTGGTCCCTAGGAGTCTTGGGATGACTGATCTGGCAGGCAGCCCCTTGGAAGATTTTATTATCCTTGAGCAAAAACAGGCATGGGCGTCCAGCCTTGCTGCTCGCTCCGCATGTCTTTAGGGAAATGTTTCAGTCAAACCTTGTGTTTAGGTTTCCTCCCCCAGGATGGTATTGCTAAATCTTCTTTACTGCTGCCTCTTCTGCACATGCGCTTCCACCAAACTACAGTACGTGGAGGGAGAAGGGTGGAGGTGGAGGAGCAGGAACGGAGCCAAGGACTTCGGTTTGCTGCCGAGACCTCTGCCCTTCATCCAGGGCCACATGCTTCCATCTTCTCTTCTCATTCCCTCCTGGTAACTTACAATCCCCCTGCTGGCAGAGGCTTTGGGCATCCGCCCTGAGCACTGAAGAATGTGGGCTTGCTTGTCTCTGCCATGCTCTTTCTTCTGTAAGAAGCCTTCCCCCATCCCAACCCTTGGGGTCAGCTGTTACTCGTCCTTTAGGAATCAGCTTAGGCTTCACCCCCAGGAAGGCTTCTTTGATCTGCCCAGCATATATTGACAGCCATTCTTCTGTCCACCTATCCACCTAGGAAACAAATATTTCAAGAGCTCCTAGCCCTGAGCAGAGTTCTGGGACCATGTCATCGAGCAGGACAGGCACTTGGCTTTCTAACAGGAGTATCTCTTTTCTGGTCTGGATATTTGGCAGGTGGCACTCTTTCCTTCTCTGTCCAGTGGTGTAATCAGGTTGCAGGGGATTCATGGGTGTCGGGAAGAGGGCCGTGTCCCTTTCTGGTCACCCGCCCTGTCAGAACTTTAAATAGCAGCCCTGTGCCCACGCACTCATGCCTTGGAGGAGCCAGTCACTGCAGACAGAAACTAGTTAGCATCTGGATGCCTGCCAGGTCCAGCAGTGTGGGATGGCAGGAGATGGTCAGGGGCTCATTTGTGCCTGTCCCTTCTTACTCCTTCAAGGCATAATGTATGTGGGCCACCCCCACCCCATCCATGATGCCTTTCCCGGCTGTCCCCCGCACAGCTCAGTCGGCCTCCACCGTTTTCCCACACTACTTTGCCTCTGTCTCAGGGTATTTATTATATGCTTTACACTAATTTGTATGCTTGTCTTTCTCCACTGGGTCAGAAGCTCATGAGAGTCAGGATTGGGTCTTCTTTTTCCCTGAGTCTTCAGCCCTTAGCATCAGACCTGGCATAGGCCAAGTGCCCTTCCACCGTGCTATGTGCTCAGTGGCTTGGGGTCTGGCATCCTTGGCTCTCCCTACTCTCAGCTGCTTTCCTGGCCCGTACTTCTCCAGGCCATGTAGCTGACCCACATCTGACCTCCCTGTGAACCAGCCCATTGTGCATTCAGGTTCAATGTCTAAGATCCTCTGGCTCTGCCTCTCTTCTCCTTCACCCCAAGGGCCCAGCCAGCCTGTCCTCAGATGCCAAGTTCACAGCTCAGTTTACTGGGCCCGGAGGGATGGCACCTTGTCTTGGTGTTGATTCTGAGGACAGCTCTAAGCACAGCTCCAAGACCCTCAGAAGCTGGCAGCTACAAGGTTTTCAGAGCTGGAGAGCAGAGGGGACTAGGCCGGAGATCTGGGTTCTGTGTGACCCCAGCAGAAGGCTTCCCTCCTTTCAGCTCGGTTTCTCTGTGTCTGATAGAAATCTTCAGTGCTTCTACAAGTTGCTAAAATAATCACATTAATGGAGGTGAGTTTTGTACATGAGAAAGTGCCATGAAAATATGAGCAACTCTGTTACTCTTGCCAGGGTCATGTCTACCTCCTGTACTCAGCCTGGCTTTCTATCTCTCCTGGGTCCTGAGAAGGTGGTGCAGGGGCATGGGCTTGGCTAGGCCACCCTCCTGTGGGGAGATGGTGCTGTCCCTGGGGCAGATGTAGCAGGAGGGATGGGGGGGGAGAGTAATCCCTACCCTTGCCCAGGATTCTCTAGTCAGCATTCAGTTTTAGGGGAAGACCTCAGCCCGGACTCTGCCTGTGGCCAGGGGTGGGAGCATGCCTGGGGTTGGGGCTGGGAGCTCTGTTGAGGGCCAGGATGGCAGCTCGCCTCTGCCTTTATCTCCACAGGGTGCCAAGTACCGCGGCTCCATTCATGACTCCCCAGACTTCGACCCCAACCGGGATGCTGAGGCACTGTACACAGCCATGAAGGGCTTCGGTGGGTGCTGGGCCCAGAGGAAAGGAAATTGGATTCACTGGGGCTTGGGGGTGACCCACAAGTCGAGCACAGTCCAGCTCTTTTAGGGCTGGGCGGGTGTGAGATGGTGAGAAGTCCTCACTCCGACTTTTGTCTCCTCTTTTAATAATTTTTCATAATCTTCTAATGAAATAGTCCAGATTAGCCACAAGGTCTAAAGGGTAATAGAAGCTTTACCCATAGGCCTCCCGCCCACTTGAGAAATAGGACTTGCTTCCTCGTAGAGGTGCAATCTCCTTGGTAGGTCCCCTTCCTGCAACATGCCGCCTGCCCTTCCTCTTGCAGGAACCACTCCCCTGAATTCTGTGCTTATTTTTCTCTTTTATTTTCCTTGTCATGGAAGGAAGTTTGTCTTGAGTGTTAGGATACCTGGGTTTTGCTAAACCATGCTCATTGTGAGACCTTGGGCTAGTCCTTGCCCCTTTCTGGGCCTCGGTTTCATTATCTGTGTGATGAGGAGCTGGATCCTCTGAGCTCAGATACTGTGTGTGCTGTGATCTCTCGCAGTGGGGGTTTGACAGGTCCCCCTAGGTCTCCCGCCACCGCCACCTCCTCATGAGCAGGAGGCCTCCAGGACTGCAAGGAGCCATCCTGCTGGGCGTCCTGGAGGCTAGGTGGGGTAGGGTGACAATGCCCTCCCCTCTTCCAGGCAGTGACAAGGAGGCTGTGCTGGAGCTGATCACATCCCGGAGCAACAGGCAAAGGCAGGAGATCTGCCAGAGTTACAAGTCCCTCTATGGCAAGGTAATCATGGCGGCCAGAGGGCAGGTGGGATGGGGCTGGGGCAGTGATCTCATTCACCTGTGGGGTCCTTCAGGGTCTGTCTTGAGTATTTTACCCCAGGTCAGCCTCTGCTGGCAATTCTGCCCCCCTTTTTCCTTGTCTTCAGTCAAGCACCATTCAGCCACAAATACCACTAGGATGCTTGCTGTGTGCTGGGCTTGGGCTAGGCCTTAGGGCTACAAATGAGACCTGTGAGGTGTCAACCCTGTGGAGTCACAGACAGTGGGAGACACACACAGGAAACAAACACGGTGGTGGGAGGAGTCAGGAGGCCAGGGACTTGGATCCTGTACCGCCATTTGCTAGCTGTTACTAACCATTTGGGCAAGTTACTGACATCTCCAAGCCCATTTCTTAGGGCGGGTGATAGTAGCTCCAAGAGTGATGATGAAATGGGCTTACTTAGCCCAGTGCCTGACAGAGCAAATGCTCATTAAATGTAATTTTTATCATCATAAGTGCTTTCCCCTTCCTCCTCCATCTCCTCCGCCCTCTTTTCCCATTCCCCAGGACCTCATTGCTGACTTGAAGTATGAGCTGACAGGGAAGTTTGAACGGCTGATTGTGGGTCTGATGAGGCCACCTGCCTATTGTGATGCCAAAGAAATTAAAGATGCCATCTCGGTAAGAGGCATGGGTCTGCGTGTGTTAAGGGTTGGGGCATGGTTAATGAAAAGATTCTAGCCTTGACAGCAAGGATTCAGGGAGCCCTGCACCCACCCAGCGGATGTACCCTGCTTCAAGAGGCAGCTTGCCCAAGCCCTTTCCTGGAGGTTTGCCATGGTCTCTGCCAGATGGACAGATGTGGGACAGATGCCGGTGTGAGGCAGACAGACCCCATGTAAGGGGGCCCTTGGACCAGATCCCAACACAGCAGTTGGCAGTTCTGAGGAAGTAGGATATATAGGGATGTGGAGACAAATTGTGTCCAACACCCAAAGGCCATGGGCCTACTAGAGGAAGTTGGGAGGGCAGGCCCTGGGCTGGGGTAGCTTGAGAGAGCATCCTGAAGGATGAGCGAGTCGAGTTGAGCCCCAAATCCTGGGGAGCGTTTGGTTGGTCAGAATGGGAAGGCCATTCCAGGGCCAGCAGGGCTTGTGCAGGTGTGTTCAGGATATAAGCCCCTTGGTCTGGCGAGGTAGAGAGTTGCTGCCTAGGAAGCAGAGAGACATCGAAGAGCCCTTAAGAGTATCTAGCACTTTACAGTTTATAAGGTGCCATGATCTTTGCCTTAGATGAGCTATTAAATGTGAGCTTGTTTCAGTGCTCTATGAACAATTAGCAATATTAGAGATTATTACCTTTTCAATCGCCCTGTAGCTTGCAGACCAACTAGTATTGTCTCCATTTTATGGATGAGAAAATTGAGGCCCCAAAAGACAAAGTTTCTTAATGAGAGGTCACAAAGCAAGCTGCTGGCAGAGGTGGGACTAGAATCCATGTTTTGATTCTTGGGCCAGCAGCTCCAGATCAGCGGCCATGAGGTGTGATAGGAGCAACCTGAGCTTGGTGGTTTGATAGCTCTGGCCACTCCAGGATCCCAACCCATGGCTGGTGGCCTTGCAGCCTGGCCCTTGACTCATGTGCCCCTTCTCTTCTCCCAGGGCATTGGCACTGATGAGAAGTGCCTCATTGAGATCTTGGCTTCCCGGACCAATGACCAAATCCACCAGGTGGTGGCAGCATACAAAGACGGTGAGATGGGCAAGAGTGGCCATTCAGGATTTTCACATACAGAATGAGGGTGATTGCAAGGGTGGGGACCCTAAGTCTCTATTCACCTTTTTTCCTCCTTTCTTCTCATCTGTCCATATAATAAGTACCTGCTCTGTGCTGAGTGGTGTCCTAGATTCTGAGGCTATAGTGGTGGGCAGAGCCTTTGTAGTCAGTGTCTCCTCGAGCTCACAGACCAGTGAGGTAATGAGGGGTACCGACAATAAACAGGAGAACATGATGGTGGTGCATGTAGTCTAGTGCTGTGAAGGAAACAAACAGGGTGACAGAATGAGTCTTTAACTGGGGAGGACCTGCTTCAGACAGGTCGTCAGGGAAAACCTGTCTTGGGAGGGAATGAGAAGGAATCAGTCATTTAAAGAGTAGGAGAAGATCCTGGCAGGCAGAGGGAATGGCAAGTCCAAAGGCCCTGGAGCAGAAATGAGCCTGGTAGCCGCTGGGCAGGCAGGGCAGGATCATGCAGGGCCCTGTAGGCCAAGAGAAAGGGACGATGTTTTATTCTGATTCATCCATGGGGCAGCATCAGATATGAGCTTTAGGACAGTCACCTGCTTAGCTGTGGTTAGAGAAGGAGTGAGAGCAGAAGTAGGTAGCACAGTCAGGAGGCTGTAGCCACCGTCCAGGTGAGTCATGAAGTTGGCTGGAGTAGGATGGCACCGGTGGGTTTAGAGAGAAGTGGACAGATTCCATCTCACGGTGTCATGGGTCAGCACAAAGAACTGTGGGAATGCATCCTGTGTCTTTCCGTGGCTGTCACAGAGACTGGGTTTTGGGATTCATAACAAATACTTGGCCATTTGGGGAGCAGCAGGGACCTTTATCCTGGCTCCCCGAAGTCTCCTGGGGATGGGGCTGGAGCTTGTGTTCCTTCCCTGCAGCCTACGAGCGAGACCTGGAGGCTGACATCATTGGCGACACCTCTGGCCACTTCCAGAAGATGCTTGTAGTTCTGCTCCAGGTTGGTCCACCTTGGGGCCCTAAGACCCTCCCAGAGCCCAGGCAAAGGGCCATGGGCACCATCTGCCATTCACCCAGACGAGGTGGCCCGAGAGGACTCCTTGGCTCCTCAGCTAGAAAGTCCTCCTCGTAAAGTGCGCCTTCCCCTCCCCCAGCTGCCAATTTTTGTCCTCAAACTTGAGGTGGTTCTCTCTGCTCCCCTGGGTGTAGAGTCTGAGGGTGCAGGGCCAGTTCCAGCCCCGGTGTGCACAGGCTGGCAGGCAACACATAGGCCTTCTCTGTGTGCCGAGGAATATCCTCTCCTGTGGCTTCCTTCCTCCTCCCCAGGCACCTCTTCCCCTCCTGCCACTGCCTCCTGAGGCACAGCAGGCGCCCGAGTCACCAGCCGTGGTGTGGCATTTCTGGGGCTGTCTGCTTTGCATCTTCTGCAGCCAAGCCCTGCCACTCCTTCCTCCCACCCAAGTTGTACATAACAAAGGCCATAAAGATGCTGCAAACTCGGGTCCACGGCTAATTCCGTCTGTCAAGTTGAATTTTTTTCTTTGTGTTCCCACAGAATGTGTTTTTTTTAAACAATACTTTGAATTGGTTGCTAACACTTAAAAATAGGGAGCTTTTGTTTTGAAAACCAGATTTCTAGATTCTTTTGAATAATTGAAAGTGCTGGTAAAGGCAGGCCCGCATTCTGCATGACTGAAGTGGGCCTGAAGACATGTCCCCCCTCTGCTGTTTCACCTTCACCTGCTCAGCCCCACAGGAATCTGTGACCATGGGCCTGTGGGACGAGGCATTGAGATGTTTTCAAGCCCAGCTCCAAGGACCAAATCTTTAGGGGAAGTTTTATATATAAATTAAGCCATCTCTTTGTTTCACTCTCTCCTCTCCCACTCACCCTTTACACCTGCTGCTCTCAGGGGTAATACTTTCCCTCCATTACTGTAACAATAGGTATACCAAATTCAGCAACTGGTCAGAAACATCAGGAGTGGGAAAATGTGGACTTTGCCCCCATTTTTCAAAGCCACTTGTTCTAGAGAGATGAGTTCCTGCTTGGGTCTTGGAGGCAAAGATGTTACCACCTCAACATCTAACAGCAAGTGGGTGCTGACATGGCACACACTGTACATGTGCTGGCTCTGTCTTATGCTCAGTTCCAAAGAGAACCAGGGGATTTGAGATCTTGAAATGCACATTCCAGGGGAAGAGATAGGCATAGGCTTGACCTTTGCCCACAGAACCAAGGAGCCCAGTAGGGCTGGCTTCTGTGAGTGTCCTGCTCTGTCAGATGGAGCAGTGGACATGGGCAAAGCAACACAAACACAAGTGGATTTGGAGCCTTTACAGCTTGTGAGCTCAGACCTCAGGGACCAGGCCTCAAATCCCCCATTGGTGAATTCTTTGGGTTAAGGTATAGGAGCCCCTATGGATCACAAAGGTGCAGACTTTTTACCCCTGTGATATCATTGTTGGGGGGAATTGTGGGCCAGGCCTGGACTTGTGGCAGGGGCCCTATCCCCAGAGAACTTCTCAGTACAAGACTCTGGCTTTCTCTGGAATAGAGGCACCTGGAAGGACCTTGGTTATTTTCAGGACTCCCCTGTTTGGTCCCAGGTGCAAGGATGAAGGAAGAAGCCAGTGGGAGGGACCCTATGACTCCCCACAAAATAGACGGTTTAAGTCACTGTTCCTGGACATTTGGGGCCAACTCAGTTTTCCCAGTCCTCCCTGCCTCACCACTGGTATCCATGCCTTCCTCTGGCTCTGGTATTTGAACCACATGTCCCCCGTCTCTCTGCCCAGGGAACCAGGGAGGAGGACGATGTGGTGAGCGAGGACTTGGTGCAACAGGATGTGCAGGTAAATAAGCAGGCCCCTGAGGTGCAGGCAGGGAGCCCTAAGGAAGGGGAGGGGCTGGGGATCTGGGGAAGGGCTAGAGGCAAAGTCATTTGCATCAAATGCCAGAAACAACTGACTCATAGCCATCATTTATACAGTGCTTTGTTGAAGAAGGGACTTAAATTATCTTTCAAACGTACATATGTAAAATTGGTAAGTTGTATTTTGGAGCTTTTCTCATTTGTTCAGTCAGTCCATTAATACTTATTGAACACTTGCTATGAGCCAGGTACTCTGCCAAGCGTTGGGGAATCACTAACGAACAAAATCACACAAACACTTCTGAATATACCATACATTCCAGGTATTTTGAGCCCCCACTGTGTGCTGCCAATAATATTTCAGGGGTAGATACAGAGAATTCTAAGACATTGTCCTTGCCCTTGAGAAACCCATACTATAGTGGGGAGACAGATGCATGAAAAAATCATTATAATACATAGTAGATCAAAGTTATCAAGCAGAAAGCTATAGGAGCCTAGAAGAGGGAGGGAAGGGAAGAAAAGAAAATGCTGCCTAGGAGTATCAGAAAGTGCTTTGGGAACTAATAGGACATTTAATTTGGGTCTTGTAGGTTGAGTAGGAGTTCTCCCAAGAAGAAAGGTATGTAGGTATATGCAAAGGTCCTGAGGCTACAATCACAGGCATGTTCAGGGATCCAGCAGCATTTCTGAGTGGCTTGGCCAGTGGGTCCTATCTTCTGAGGTTTTCTTTTCCAGTTAAGTCCCTCCACTTCCCCTTTAGGACCTATATGAGGCAGGGGAACAGAAATGGGGAACAGATGAAGCCCAGTTCATTTACATCTTGGGAAATCGCAGCAAGCAGCATCTTCGGTTGGGTAAGCTCCAGAGAGGACCTATGGCTGCCCCCTGAGGTTGTGTCAAGAATTCCTTTCTCTTTCCTTTTCTGCTAACAGCATGGTAGCCACTTCATCAGCAACCCAGCCACCAGGTTCTGATTTTATTAAGACAGTGGTTTGTATACTCCCTCTCCAGAGTCATTAGCAGGATGCTCAGCCCTTCAGTCTGGGTACCAGTTGGACTGTGAGCTGTACACAGTCCCTCACAGTGTACACAGTGTGAGTGCACAGTGGCTGGTGACATGCATGTCCTCCCTGTCAGCAGCCCTACCTTCGCACTGGCCACTCTGGTCCTGGCCATGGTGCCATTCCTTCTGAAGTCCCTGTTTCTTCTCAATGTTATGGGGGCACTCTCCACATCCCTGTCTCTCTCTCTCTCTCTCTAACTCAGTGTTTGATGAATATATGAAGACCACGGGGAAGCCAATCGAAGCCAGCATCCGAGGGGAGCTGTCCGGGGACTTTGAGAAGCTGATGCTGGCTGTGGGTACGTCCTGATGTTGCATTCCCAGGGGCTTCAAAGAATTCTGGGACTCTGGCACAGGAACAACGGGCCAAGAATGGAAAAGGAAAGGAAATGGGAAAGAGAACTGGATGGGCAGTGAATCCTAAAGTCCAGGGAGGCAGGTAGTCGAACCTCAGGCACTGGCTTCCCTTCACCCCTCCTCCAGTGTGTGTGGTAGGGCGAGAAAGAGCACTGAGCCTCGGGTCGGGAAATAATGATCAGGGGCATAGACTTGAATGGAGCATGTACTGTGTGCCAGGCTCTGTGCTGAGCATTTAATTATGAAAAGACCCAGTGGGCCTGGTGATTATCTCCATTTCACATATGAGGAAACCGCTTCTCACAGAGGCTGCATCACTTCCCTGGGGTAGTTTAGTAATGAACTGGTGTCCTCTGAGCATGAAGGGGGCCAGAAGCTGACTAGTCAATAGTGGAATCAAGATTTAAACCCAGGGCTTCCCCCACTTCTGCTGTTGACTTGGAGTGAGTAACTTACCCTTGCTGGGCCTCACTTAACTCATCTGATAAATGGGGGTGGAGGGGTGGACTGGCTGACCCAGAGGCCCTTGGAAGCCTGACATTCTAAGAGGCTGTATGTCTGAGCCTAGGGTAGGTTGTATGTTTCTTGTGCAGACCTACAGCCCAGACCTCATCTTCCTGCCCACAGCTGTCCCCTGCTGACCCTTTTTCAGCTGTCCAGGTTCTGGCCCAGCAGGATCCAAAGTGATTTAGCTGCCAGAACCTTTCTGGTATATTAGAATCTAAAGAAACTCCTTTCCCAGCTCCACCCTCGATGCTACCCCCAACCTGGCCCAGTGAAACCCCAAAGGACTAGAAAGATGAAGTGGGTTTTCGAGAGGCGACATGTACATTTCAACACCCCCGTTTCCTGATTTCTATATATCCTGGGATTGTAGTGATGGTGGGTTTGAGATGCCCTGGGGCTGTGGGGTATTAGGAACCAGGGTTCTTCCTGGGTTTGAACTTGGTGGTCCCCAAGGAGTAAAAACAAAGAAGGAGTCAGGCCACCCCACCCCCTTCCAAGGGGGAGAATAACTCTACCTCTTCCTTTTCTCAGTGAAGTGTGTCCGGAGCACCCCAGCGTATTTTGCTGAAAGGCTCTTCAAGGCCATGAAGGTGTGTGGTGGGGTTGGTGTGAATGAGGTCGGGAGGGGTCTCTGCCCACCCGCCCAGGACCGTCCCAGCTTGTTGGCAAGTCTGTGGGGTCCACTGGCCAAAGAGAGTCATCAAGGGATTGGCAGCAGGGAAGAGCAATGGCTTGTGTCCCAGGGGGGCTCCAGAGCCGGGGGTGCTGTCGGGTCGCACACCTTCCCACACAAACACCTGCTCTGACCTCATGACTGACCAGAGGGTGCGGAGACAGCCTGCAACCCCACCCAGCCAGATGGGTTGGAAACCCACACTTTTAAAACAGACTAACTAGCCCGAATGCTTATATATAGTATATAATAGGCATACGCACACAGTATATACAGAAGGTAAGACCACTTTGGGAAAGACATTGGGTGGGGAGGGAGGAGATAGAAGGAGGGACACGCCAGGGGCTTCAGAAGAATGGCATTGTTCTGCTTTTTCTGTTCTTGATTTTAATGTTTTATTATGAATGTTTTATTATTTTTATTGTATTTTCAACTAAGCTGCGGACTCTCAGCCCTTTAGCCTCCTCTCATGTTCTTGTCTCCCAAACCCACTTGTCTTCCAGGGCCTGGGGACACGAGACAACACCCTGATTCGTATCATGGTCTCCCGTAGTGAGCTGGACATGCTCGACATTCGGGAGATATTCCGGACCAAGTATGAAAAGTCCCTCTACAGCATGATCAAGGTGAGCGGGGCCAGTAGGGGTACAGAATTTGCTGCCGGGACAGAGGGTTTGGGAGCCACTCCCTCAGGACAGAAACTGTCCTGGAAAGCTGGGAGTATCTGGGGAAGGCCAAGGCCAGAAGCCCCTGCCTTGTGACACATTCACAGAGTTTAAGGTGGTTCAACAGAGAAGCGAGTGTCCAGGGGCGCTTGTGAGTCACGAAGCTCAAGAGGAAGGCGGGGCTGGGTCTTGAAGGGCCCACAAGCTGAATTAAGGATGAGACCTCCATCCCAAGGGCAGTTAGAGTTCCATCTCCTGGAAGAAGGTGGGACCTTGAGAGCACAGACAAGAGTTAATTTGAGAAACGTTGGCCCTGGGCCTGGTGATTTGTGATGACTCTGGGTTGTCCAGCCCATGAGACTCAGTCAAGAGACAGATGCCGAGTTGAGTTTTTCTCCTTTTTTGGGGGTGAGTAAGATAAAGCTTTACGAGTTCAAGCTGCAAAGTGTGTTTCCCAAGAGGAATTATAGTAGTATTATGACCAAAGTGTGTCATGGGAGATGTTTGGAAAAAACTAGAATAAGCAAAGTTAACCAGTTTCTTTACCTGAGAACGTCTCATAGCCTTTAATATAGTAAGTCTATTAGGAAGCTCCGACAAAGATAGCGAATGTGCCACATCTATCAAATACAAATTTGTTTGGTTCTGGCATTTCCCAGTGTTTTTGTTCATGGAGCCCTGTTTTCATGGACTTCGCAGGCCTGGGCTGCCATTATCTGGTGGCAGTGGTGTGGCTGGGCGTGGCTCGCATTGGCTCAGGAGAGCAGAGAGCATCTCTTCTCAGTTTCCCGTTCAGCGACGTCATATTGATAGCTGGAAATTACTCATTGTGGCAAATATTCACATCACAGAAACAGGCAAATGTTGCAGATGAGGGTTTGTTTGTTTTTTCCTCAGAGAGCCAGTCTTTAAATATTTAGCAGCACACCACTGTTTGGTGGGCTCAGCCCCCTCCAGACAGGAGGAGAGTCAGGGCTGCTGTGAATAAGTGTTCAGCCTTCCCCTATTTGGAACCGTGCAGAGCATTTCCTCCTGGTCTGAAAGGGCTGGGGGAGAGGTAACCTTTCTCTCTTCCCAGAATGACACCTCTGGCGAGTACAAGAAGGCTCTGCTGAAGCTGTGTGGGGGAGATGATGAGTAAGTGACTTCTTGGCCCCAGGCTGGAGGGAGTGGCCTCGGGGGGTGGCAGGCCAGGGCTGCGCTGTCCCTCATCCTGATGGATGGATGGACTGGATGAGCTCGGGAATTCCTCAGAACCGGGAGCAGTGCACAGGTGAAAGCCTCAGTGTCTGTATGTGAACATGAATGTGGTCTCCTGTACCTGGACATGTCTGCTCTTGTGAACTTGGAAAGTCAGTCTGGGAGTGTGACTAGGAGTCAGCATCGGAGGTCCAGGCTCTGCTGCTTCATAGCTGCTTCTCAGATTCATCATCTGTTAAATGGAAAAAACACAGATGTCTGCTCTGCCCACTCATTCATTCAGCACATGTGTATTAAGTATCTTCCAGTGTGCAGGCATTGTGGGGAAGCACGTGATGAACCCACTGCCTAGACGGGCATAGACCAGGGCAGTCCTGGGCTGGGGAAAGGATACATGTGTATGAACGCACGCACAGGGCCACTATCCCAGACAGAGGAGAGGCTGCTGGAGATAATGAGGCTGAGACCCAAGGAGAAGGGTGAGGAGGAGGAGGAGGTGAAGACAGGGTCTGTCTAAAGGAGCATGTTTTGGGTGTAAGAAAGGCCTAGAGATGAGAAGCAGCAACCTGGTTCATTTCTGTAACTGAGGTCACACTTCTGCCGAGCGGCGGTGGGGGAGAGATGAGGCCGAGAGCTGGGAGGGCCTGGCAACCTCGTCCTGGCAGGTGAACCTCTCCTGAGAGTGAAGGGGGGGCCTTCACACTGAGGCATGACTTGAGCAGATTTGTGTGCTGGGGACCACAGGTGCTATTTCTCCCCCTCCAGGCCTTGTAAGGATCCCCTTAAGTAAAGGATAAAGCAGCCTCCTGTCAACCTTTGGCAGGTGCCTTAGGGGCTGATTCTAGTTCAGCATCCATTTACTGAGCACCTGACACATCCAGGTGCTTTGCAGGAGAAGATTGTGGAACTAATGTGGCCATAAACTGATTGTCAACTTGTTTGAGAGGAAAGACTTAGATGGAAATCACATGAATTGTGAGGAAGAAAAGGGAGGTCGAAGGATCAGAGAAATCCTGTCCTGCTTGACGTCCGGGGCCAGGAAGGCTGCTGTGCAGAGCCAGTGTTGCAGGGGTCTCGAGGGTAGAAGGGTCTCAGAAATGGAGAGCTCTGGCACATGGATGAAGCAGGCTGGAGAGAAGGTAAAGCCAGGTGGATTTACTGTGTGTGTGTTTGTGTGTGTGGTGTGTTGCCTGTGGTGACATTCCCTCCTGTCCTCTCCCCAACCCCCTCCATTCCAGTGCTGCTGGCCAGTTCTTCCCGGAGGCAGCGCAGGTGGCCTATCAGATGTGGGAGCTTAGTGCAGTGGCCCGAGTAGAGGTCAGACCCTCCCCACCTCCTGCTTGACCTCCTGACCACAAGCTTCCACTCTTCTGCGTGCACCTTCCTGCTGCTGTGGTTGGCACCCAGCTGCCCCCTGGTGGCCAACCCGAGACACTGGTTCTCACATCTGAAGCTGCTTTTCTCCTTGGAGTGACAGATTGGCGGGCGGGCCCTCTGGTGTGGGCACCTCATTCCTGCATTAACTTCTAACACGCTAGGAAGTGTTCTAGCCCACTAACTACTAACAAGCCTTGCCGATTGGAGACTTGTCTGGTTCTGTGGGGGGGACACTATCCCATCCTGGGTCCCACAGCTGGGATTTGGAGGCATGAAAGCTGAGAACAGATGGGCACCCCCAGGTGTGGGCCCTCATAGGTGCACTGACCACCCTCAGACTGAGGGTGCATAAAGGATGAGATGGTGGACCCAGGCTTCACAGAAGTACTTGGAGCCAACCATTCCAGGGCCTAGTAGCATTGAGTCCCCACAGAATATTCGGAACCTTGGATTCTTCCCTGCTACTCACATGTTGTGCCACTTTTGGCAGGTCCCCACCTCTCTGGGCCTCTGTCCCCATCTTTAAAATGAGGGTATTAGATGTGGCAATCTGAGGGCTCTTGGGCTCTGATATTCTAGGGCAGTGTTTCCCAAATTATAAGGCAAGGACTGTCATTGCAGAGGATCTTAAGTTATATGAAGTGAATTTACTTAGGCGTTGAATAACACCGAACCTCACCTAGTGAGAGAGCGGCTCCTTTTGGATTTCATCAACCTCACTGGTTCAGTCAGAGAGGGAGCCCTGCTGTGGTGCTGTGCTCGCTGATTTTCCTTCTTGACAGAGCTGAGAGAGTGGGCTGTAAGTTCAGAGCCTTTAACAAGCAACAGCATCTCATTCAATTTGGTGACATTTGACCAGGTGTTTTTTTTTGTTTTTATCACATTTGTTTTCATGGGTTGTCAGCTGTTTATGGCCCGTGATACCAACTTTCTATTCCTGATAGTGATACACAATTGTTTGCATTCATTCATTCATTCAGCAGCTAGTGTCTGCGTGCTTCCTTCTGTTGTGGGCACTTGGGATATGTCCAAGAGCAAAATGGACTGAAGTCCTTGTCCTTTAGGAGGATTTAAATGCACTTCAAAATGAATGTATCTAAGTAAAACAGAGGAATTGAATTAAGTAAAAATATTAAGAAAAACATATGGTGTACACAAATAGGAAACATTATGAAGGTCACTTAGGAGTGACTGAAATTTGGGAAGCCCTGTTCTGGTATTTTAGAACCTTTAGGTGCCCTTTCAGGTGGAGGGGCTCTTTAAGAGGCAGGCGGGCCTCGGGGACAGGGCAGGATTCCAAGGGACTGGGGAGGCCCCAGTGGTGCTAGGACAGAGCTGACTCCTGGGGCGGGAGCCCAGCTGCTTTTCCCTTGACCAGCACTTGCCCTGCCCCCAGGCCTGGGTCAGTCTCTCTCCCTCTCCCTGTCAGCTCTAGGGCAGGGGTCTGTCTGCTGCGCCTTCACTCCCGCCTCTTTCCCCCCAAGCTGCTTGGTTTGGGGCTCGTGGGGACAGCCTCCTCTCCCTTGCATGCTCCTCTCTTGGCCCGGCCCCCAGGGGGGGCCTCCGGACACCTGCTGAGTCTCTTTCTGCTTCTTGCAGCTGAAGGGGACTGTGCGCCCTGCTGGTAACTTCAGTCCTGATGCAGATGCCAAAGCTCTGCGGAAGGCCATGAAGGGACTTGGTAAGGGGACGTGGGGGTGGCGTTGGCCTCCGGGGCAGCGGGCGTGGCAGGTGCGGTAGTGGTTTGGACAGGAGCAAGAGCCAAGGCCTGGAAGAGGGTCCACAGGATGAGGAGGACTTTACTGTGAGTCTCCACTCTCCTGCGGAGGCTCCTGGCTTCCGGAGTATAGGCGGGGGTGGAGGGGGGTGGGAGGGGTTTGTCAGGAACTTGGCACAGGCCTTTCCTGAAGACCAGAGTGTCTCCATCCCCTCAGGAGCCGTAGCCTGAGTGCCCCCTGCTGGCCCCCCTTTCCTGGCCTCCATTTGGCACCCGGTTGAAGAACTACCCCGTGGGTGGATGGCCTCTCCTCAGGAAGGCCGACGGGGTCCCAGCATCCTCAGTGTGGCTTCCATTGCCCTTCCCCCCCGCATCTGTCTGACAGCATCTCCAAGGGGGCCCTGGGTTAAGTTCTGTACCTTCTGGGCCTCATTTCATTGGTCTCTTGGGAATGATTATATTGATGAAGCATATTTAAGCATATGTAAGTTGACAGGTATAAAATGTTTTTGAAAGAGAGAGTCCTGTGCCAGGTCTGAGGTTGATAGCGTTAATCTGACAAGCAGGAAGTGATATCCTGGTGCCTTCCAGAGTCAGTCGGCTGAGGTTCAACGGACTTGGGATCCAGCTTTCAGGGAACTGATGAGAAAGCACCTAGGGTCCCCAGTGGGGCTTAGATTGCCAGGTTGGAGGGATCCTTTCTAACCACTCCAGCCTCTTCATGTTACAGTGTGGAAACTGAGTCCCAGAAAGGGGACAGGACTTGCTCAGCCATTGGCAGAATCAAGACTAGAACTCTGCTCCCCCTGGAGTCTTTTTCTGAACCAGTAATAAGACAAAAGGAAGTGCAGGGAGGGGCCCAGGGGAAGTTAGTGGCTTGGCCCAGAGGCTCCTGCAGAGGCTCTGGAGCACCTGGCTGCCTAGCCAGCCTTCTACCCTGGCAGAGATTGATGGGGTCCGTCCGTGGGGACACATGGGGGAATCTGGGCCACGTGCCTTCCCATGAGCTGTGTGGCTTGGGTCACTCAGGAACTGATGAGGACACCATCATCGACATCCTCACTCACCGCAGCAATGCCCAGCGGCAGCAGATCCGGCAGGTCTTCAAGTCTCACTTTGGCCGGGTAAGAAGGGCCTCAGCCTGGGCCCTGAGACCCCATCCACACCCCTCCTCTGATGGCCCTCGGCCTGTCCCAGCCAGCTCTCCACAGTTGGGCCCCTGTGGGACCCCACGTGGTCAGGTGTTCCGGAGTGTCTCCAGCATTGGGTTTCGGCTGCCTGCAAGCACACTCTCTCCATTCCCCCAGTTCCTTAGGATCAGTGACGCTAGTGCGGCTCAGCTGGGGGCTGAGGTCACAGAGAGCTATTTTCATGCAGTGTTTTTCTCATCTCAGTTCCCTCTGCAGAGAGGCTTCAAGGTCCCAAGGCCGAGTGTCTGAGACTGTTGTGTTTCAGTAGCATCTCGTTTTAGCTGACGAGTTTCCCCAGGATGGAAATAATGCCCTTTGGCACTGCCCCCTTTCCTCCCTTTCTCCTGCCTCCAAGGAGAGCGATCTTGTTTTGTCCAGCCCTCTTCAGTTTCCTCTAAATAAGCAGTAAATCCAGCACCAGCAAAGACAGGCTCCCGCGCTCCGCTGCACCCACAGGGAGCCCATCCCCTTGTGCCGTGTCTCCTCCCTGTCCTGGGTCACATGGGGCAAGTGCTGGTGCTGGGGTGACCTTGACTGCCCTTTTAGGACCTGATGGCTGACCTGAAGTCCGAGCTCTCCGGAGACCTGGCGAGGCTGATTCTGGGGCTCATGATGCTGCCGGCCCATTATGATGCCAAGCAACTGAAGAAAGCCATGGAGGTATGGTGCGAGCACCAAAGGAATGGGGTCCAGTCTCTGGGTGCTGGGGAGACACAGGGGCTCTTCGCAAGCCCAGGTGGGTTGGTTGTGACTCCTTGGTAGAGGCCCTCCCACACCCAGTTCAAACAGGCATGAACACAAAAGGGATGTTGGCCCCCATAACTGAAAAGTACAGAACTCGATCTAGCTTTAGACATGGCTGAATCCAGGGACGCACATAACATTACATGGACTGTCGACTCTCCCCTGCCTTGGTTCGTGTCTCCTGTGCGGCGGCTCCCCTCAGGCAGCTTTACTCCCCGTGGTGGCAGGATGGCCTGGGCACGTCTTACCAGCTAGCACCTCCAGCGAACAGAGTTCCTTCTTCCCAAGAATTCTACCAAAGTCTTGGCTTTTACTCTGGTTGATTCAAGTGGGGTCACATTCCCAGCTAGCAGAGGGATCAGAGGGACCTCACGGAGCAGCTAGAAGAAGCAGGATGGGTCTGGAAGGGACACAACAGCTGCATAAGTCTGTATTCTAGTCCAGTCCTGTCACAAACTCCCCTAGACCACCACACTTTCTGAGCCTCCATGTCTTTAGCTTGAAGTGGGAACAGTCATCCCTAACTGTCAAACATGAGTGTTTCAGGTGAGCTCAGGGGTATGACAGGCACTGTTGACTGAAGACCTGACCCTGTGGTCAGCAAGGAAGGCCACTGTGTCCTGGCCCAGCTGTTGCTGAGGCCGCTTTGCTTCTCAAGACACCGACTGTATTGGAGGCTACTTTCTTTATTAGGAGCATATGGTGACCTATCCTGAGCTAAGTGTTTTAGCCCAGTTACTTGTCTCATCGACCCATGAGGCAAGGCTTTTATTTAGACCCCATTTTACAGATGAGGAAACTGCGGCTGAGAGGTGAAGGTACTTGGTCAAAGTTACAGTGCTATCAAGTAGCAGGGCTGTGATTCAGAGCAAGTCTGACTCCAGAGCCTCACTTGACAACCACATGAAACCCCAAGGGCTCTTGGCCCCTTAAGGGTTAAGAGGAGAACAGACATTCTCTGGGAAAAACAAATTAAGATTATTGTCCTTTTAAAATGCCTGGACAAAAAAGGCAGGTGACTTAGGCACATGGAATATAGAAGTTGAAAGGAGCGGTGAGCTACCCTGACCCAGCTCTTCCCACTCCAACAGTTCACAAGTGGGAGGCAGAGAGACGTAGCAAGTCGGTGAACTGGAGAGGATGGGGTCTGGCCCTGGGTCTCAGGGTGCTCCGGGATGAAGCTGGCTTCCCACAGGCTGCTTTTAATAAAGAGCCTGTTGAAGATCTCAGTCAGCTTGTTCTCCTTCACATCAGAGGACCCAGGGACTGGCTGACCGCTGAATAGTTAGTAACCTCCAAGGTGGGGAACGTGCCTTACCTTTCTCTGTAGCTGCAGACCTAGGAGCTTGCGCAGTGACCGCCACACCACAGGTGTTTAACAGATAGTCGAATCTCAGTCATTCAGGCTTGTCCACCTCCTTCCTTTCCCCCAAAGTGAGGACCTTTGAGTAGCAGGTTCCCCAAGCTGCCTTGGTCCAGAGGACCTAATGTATCAGCCCATATACCACTCATCAATCCAAATATAAACAAATACAGCATGTTTTTTCCTGAAAGCACAAAACGTTTTTCTTGTGACAAAATGTGTTCCCCATGAAAACTTGAAAAAAATGTATACAGAGCAAAAAAGGTCTGTGATCACTCACTGACCCAGAGACCATAGTCACTTCTATACTGTAATATGCTCTATTCTTTTTATTTATGTACTTACATACAAATATTTTTATTCAGATGTGCATGTGCATTTTTATATACACATACACATATACCCAAATTCCATATATCCTTCTCTTTTTAATGTTTGGTGCAAAGCAATTCTCATGGAAGGCTCTGGAAGTTGGCATGTTTGGCCCTGATCATGCCAAGGTCTCTGGTCTGGGGGCCGTGTCTTGGAGAAAATCCAGGAAGGCTTGGTAGCTTGAGTGTTTGCCTCCTGAGGGGTTCTTGAAGCAGGGGACTCCTTGGCCTCGGCCCTTCGGGCCTGTGCATGGGGATCAGAGCTGTGGTTCACGTTCTTTGTGCTTTGACATCCTAGGGAGCTGGCACAGATGAAAAGACTCTCATTGAAATCCTAGCTACTCGGACCAATGCAGAAATACGGGCCATCAATGAGGCCTATAAGGAAGGTGAGTGTGGGTAGCCTGGGGCCCAAGGCCACTGGAAGGTGAGTAGGAAAAGAGCCAGGTCTCCCATCTTCCAACCTTGCCCCACAGCTCTGCCCTGTCTCCCTTCTCTAAGGCCACAAGGCTTCGATAAGCCCCTTGGGTGTGCCCAGCCCGGTGTCTGAGGAAAGGGTGCCCTAGGCAGAGAGTCCCAGCTGGACAAAGGCCTGGCGGCAGAAGAGAGCTTCCAGGCCACCAGAGAGGGAGGGTGGCTTCACGGGGGGCAGCCTGTGCAGTTGCATGGGCCCCAATCTCAAAAGGCCCATGCTTGGTTGCATGTTATTCTGAAGAACCTTGAGTACCAGTCAAAATGTTCAAACCTAGAGAATCTACACACATAAACAGAATCAGAAATGAGAAAGGAAAAATCACGATGGACCCCACAGAAATACAAAGAATTATTAGAGAATACTATGAAAATCTATATGCTAATAAGCAGGAAAACCTAGAAGAAATGGACAACTTCCTAGAAAAATACAACCTACCAAGACTGACCCAGGAAGAAACAGAAAACTTAAACAGACCAATTATCAGCAATGAAATTGAATGGGTAATCAAAAAACTACCCAAGAACAAAACCCCCGGACCAGATGGATTCACTGCTGAATTTTATCAGACATATAGAGAAGACATAATACCCATTCTCCTTAAAGTTTTCCGAAAAATAGAAGAGGAGGGAATACTTCCAAACTTATTCTATGAAGCCAGCATCACTCTAATACCAAAACCAGGCAAAGATCCCACAAAAAAAGAAAATTACAGACCAGTATCCCTGATGAACATACATGCAAAAATGTTCAACAAAATATTAGCAAACCGAACTCAAAAATACATCAAGAGGACCATACACCATGATCAAGTGGGATTCATCTCAGGGATGCAAGGATGGTACAACATTCGAAAATCCATCAGCATCATCCACCACATCAATAAAAAGAAGAACAAAAACCACATGATCATCTCCATAGATGCCGAAAGAGTGTTTGACAAAATTCAACATCCATTCATTATAAAAACTCTCAACAAAATGGGTATAGAGGGCAAGAACCTCAACATAATAAAAGCCGTATATGACACACCCACAGCCAACATCATACTTGACAGTGAGAAGCTGAAAGCTTTTCCCCTAAGATTGGGAACAAGACAGATGCCCACTCTCCCTACTTTTATTCAACATAGTACTGGAGGTCCTAGCCATGGCAATCAGACAGAACAAAGAAGTAAAAGGCATCCAGATTGGTAAAGAAGAAGTCAAACTGTCACTATTTGTAGATGACATGATATTGTACATAAAAAACCCAAAAGACTCCACTCCAAAACTACTAGAACTAATATCTGAATTCAGCAAAGTTGCAGGATACAAAATTAATACACAGAAATCTGTGGCTTTCCTATACACTAACAATGAACTAGCAGAAAGAGAAATCAGGAAAACAATTCCATTCACAATTGCATCAAAAAGAATAAAATACTTAGGAATAAACCTAACCAAGGAAGTGAAAGACCTATACCCTGAAAACTACAAGGCACTCTTAAGAGAAATTAAAGAGAACACTAACAAATGGAAACTCATTCCATGCTCTTGGCTAGGAAGAATTAATATTGTCAAAATGGCTATACTACCTAAAGCAATCTACAGATTCAATCAATCCCTGTCAAAATACCAACAGCATTCTTCAATGAACTGGAACAAATAGTTCTAAAATTTGTATGGAACCACAAAAGACCCCAAATAGCCAAAGCAATCCTGAGAGGGAAGAATAAAGCAGGGGGGATCTCGCTCCCCAACTTCAAGCTCTACTACAAAGCCACAGTAATCAAGACAATTTGGTACTGGCACAAGAACAGACCCACAGATCAGTGAACAGAATAGAAAGTCTAGAT
Organism: Smutsia gigantea; assembly: GCA_032199065.1. NCBI lineage: Eukaryota > Metazoa > Chordata > Mammalia > Pholidota > Manidae > Smutsia > Smutsia gigantea. Next base: position 52,808 of record JAVSCE010015546.1, read on the forward strand.
ATTAACCCAAACATATATGGTCAATTAATATATGATAAAGGAGCTGTGGATATACAGTGGGGAAATGACAGCCTCTTCAACAGCTGGTTGGCAAAACTGGAAAGCTCTATGTAAGAGAATGAAACTGGATTATTGTCTAACCCCATACACAAAAGTAAATTCGAAATGAATCAAAGACCTGAATGTAAGTCATGAAGCCATAAAACTCTTAGAAAAAAACATAGGCAAAAATCTCTTAGATATAAACATGAGCAACTTCTTCATGAACATATCTCCCCGGACAAGGGGAAACAAAAGCAAAAATGAACAAGTGGGACTATATCAAGCTAAAAAGCCTGTGTACAGCAAAGGACACCATCAGTAGAACAAAAAGACATCCTACACTATGGGAGAATATATTCATAAATGACATATCCGATAAAGGGTTGACATCCAAAATATATAAAGAACTTACACTCCTCTACACCCAAAAAGCAAATAACCTGATTAAAAAGTGGGCAGAGGATATGAAGAGACAGTTCTCCAAAGAAGAAATTCAGATGGCCAACAGACACATGAAAAGATGCTCCACATCACTAATCATCAGGGAAATGCAAATTAAAACTACAATGAGATATCACCTCACACCAGTTAGGATGGCCACCATCCAGAAGACAAACAACAACAAATGTTGGCGAGGATGTGGAGAAAAGGGAACCCTCCTACACTGCTGGTGGGAATGTAAATTAGTTCAACCCTTGTGGAAAGCAGTATGGAGGTTCCTCAAAAAACTCAAAATAGAAATACCATTTGACAGGAATTCTACTCCTAGGAATTTACCCTAAGAATGCAGCAGCCCAGTTTGAAAAAGACATATGCACCCCTATGTTTATCGCAGCACTATTTACAATAGCCAAGAAATGGAAGCAACCTAAGTGTCCAACAGTAGATGAATGGATAAAGAAGAAGTGGTACATATACATAATGGAATATTATTCAGCCATAAAAAGAAAACAAATCCTACCATTTGCAACAACATGGATGGAGCTAGAGGGTATTATGCTAAGTGAAATAAGCCAGGCGGAAAAAGACAAGTATCAAATGATTTCACTCATAGATAGAGTATAAGAACAAAGAAAAAAAACTGAAGAAACAAAACAGCAGCAGAGGGGACTTGATGATGAGGGGGAGTCTAGTAACCATAATGTTGCTCATGTAATTGTAGATTAATGATACCAAAATAAAAAAAACGTTTAAATCTTTTCCTTTGTAAGCATCTATAAAATGGTAGAATTTTTGAGCAGAGGAGTGACATGGGCAGAGCTATGCTCGTAGGTCCAGCAACTGTCATGCAGGAGGGAAGGTGGAAGAGAGAATGAGGACAGGGAGGCAGTTAAGTGGGAGAGGTGAGATATGAGGCACCTCAGCTGGGACAGGAGCGAGGGAGGTGATGGACTGATGGGCTTATCAGTGTCAAGATCAATAGCAGGATGGCTGGATGCCCCCAAGAACCAGCTACAAACTCCTTCATCCCCACCACCCCTGCCCACGCTGCTGTGGCTCAGGTCTGAGTTTCTAGGACCTGCCCCACCAATCCTCAGCCGGCAACTGCCCACACCCCCTTTTTCTGTCTCAGACTATCACAAGTCTCTGGAGGATGCCCTAAGTTCAGACACATCTGGCCACTTCAAAAGGATCCTCATCTCTCTGGCAACGGTGAGTGAGTTCACAGCTCCAGGCCTGCTTGGCCTTCTGGGGATCTGGGAGGCGGGAAGGGTTGCTGCATGGAGCCCACTTCCTGATGAAGAGAAGGTGTCTCCCCACTTGCCTTCTGTGTATCACCACTGCACACCTTCCCCCATTGTTCACTTTTCAAAGCTGGCCTGGTGCCACCTTCTCCAGGCAACCCTCCCTGCCAGCCCTTAGCCTGGCTCTTTGGGCCCCCAGTTGACAGGACAAACCATGTGGGTGATCTTTCCCTCTATTGTTACCCAGAGCTTCCTTCACCATCTCTTGAATTCCCCTTACCCAGATGTCAGGCCCTGGTGCACACCTGATGTACGTCCACTGTGTCTGAGCCAGGCCTTGGGCTAAGTGCCTTGCAAACATTTGCATTTAATGCTCACAGCAGCCTACCCTATAAAGGCAGGATTATTGTTCCCACCTTATAGCTGAACGTTCAGAGAGGCAGAGTGACTGAGCAAGGTACTATGGCTGCTGAGGGACAGAGAGGGTGGGTATTCAGGGACTGACCTTTGTCTGGTCCTGCTGCAGGGGAACCGTGAGGAGGGAGCAGAAAACCGGGACCAGGCCCAGGAAGATGCCCAGGTGAGGACCCCCCCAGCGGCTGCAGCTGACACCTGTCCATGTGTGGCCCTGGCTGTCTGGGAGTGGGGAAGGCTCCTGGCAGGGACGTGGCTGGTTTGATTAGTAGGCTCTTGGAACTCTTCTCCCTTTGCTCCTCTCCACTATTAGAAGTGAGACTTTGAGGGTTTTCGGAGCTTTCAAAAAGATACTCAGGAGTGTGGTGCTAGTCTTACTGGCATTTCCTTTGTGAAGAGTAGCCTTAGAGCCCCAGACTCTCAGAGCTGGAATGAACTTGCAGATCATCCAGGACAAACACCTCATGTTACAGTGGGAAAACAAGGCCCAGAGAGGGCAAGTGGCTTCTGAAAGCCACACAGTTTATTGGTGGCCCAGGTGGAACTGACGCAGAGGAAGCAGCTCTGGGAGTTTGCTGGGGAGCGGGCCTGAATGCTAAAGGTCTTAGTTTATTTTCTATGAAAGGGGACCAAGATCCAAAGGAGTGTCCTGGGAGAACCTAGAAAATGTGGTCATCAGGGGCTGGGATCTTTATTTTGCTCACTGATGTACCCAAAGCAGCACATGGTCGCATCCAATAAATATTTGTTATTGAATGACCCAGGGGACAGGGGACTCTCTAGGGCCTCTTGGCTACTCCACTTCTGCCCTGCTTTTTGGGCTGGGGAGCTTGAGGTCTGCAGATGACTTCTCATGGAGGCTGGACAACCCCAAATCCATTGTTCTTATGGCTGGGCCCTCCCTCCTGCGGTCATCTGCACTGTCCCCACTCACCTGTTCCTTGCTCCCAGCACCCTCAGTCCCAGGTCCAGGACTCCATCCGCAATCCCTCAAAAGCTCTACCCCCAGGGGTTGGGCTCAGACCCCACAGCCTGCAGATCTGGCCCCGTCTTTCACAGTTGGGCTGAAAAGAGCCCTGATGCACAGGGGTCGGGATGCCAGCTCTGTTCCCTGTTCCACCAACCATGGTGTAGAATGTTAGAGCAGCATCAGAGCTGGGAGAATCCTTAGCTGTAAACTGACAATTATAAACCTGTTAGAGCGCTAAGACTATTTCATACTTTATTACACCCCTCCTTTTTTTTTACTGAAGGGAAATGCAGCTCCTTATTACCTATTCTAGGGCAGTTTCTCAGTGGCTGTGGTGTGACTTGAACCCAGGCCTGCCTGACTCCAATGCCTGTACTTAATACCATTTAACACCCTCTGGGACCCCAGTACAGTGATTTCCCAGCAGCTTCCAAACTAGGTAGCTGCTGGTATCCAGTTGTCCAGCCCCTGGTTTGGAATACAGATGTCAGAAGCTGGAGAGTTCCATTCAAATATGATTTCCCAGTTGCATTGTAGGGAACAAGCCAGGGAACCCAACCACTGGGATGGTGTTCTGAGGCCACACTTCACTCATTCAACAGATATTTATTAAGTACTACTTGAGCAGCGCCATTGGGCTGTTGAGGGCCTTTGATCCTGGCATCCTCCTTAGAGCTCAACCCAAATCCATCCTCTACTCCAAAATTTATTGTCCAGGAAATGCTTCCACCTGGTCTACCTGTGAGGCTGTGCTTCCAGTTGTTTCCAGCAGGGGGCAGCAGTGGGCCTTACTGGCAGTGCTTTGCAGGCGAGAAGCGGGGAGAGAGAACCTGGGTGGATAATACAAAGGGAACCCTGCCCAATTCAGCTGCCTCTCCAGATGCGCAGGTATTAGACCCTCATCTTAGTATGGACTCATTTCCTTATACCTAGAAATACTTTGTTTCGAAAGTAATACATACTCTTGCAGAAACTGGAAAATAGACAAGCCCCAAACCAAAAATCCATAACCAACTAGTAATAACCATTGTTAATATTTTGGAATATATCATTCTGTTTGTCTTTTTACATTTATATAAAAATATATTCTTGATTTATAAAAGTTAAAAGTTAACATGTAATGACATCCATTGAAGAATCTACCAGCCCTCTTCTTAGTAGCCAACTTTTTATCACACGCATGATTTTTTTCTTTAGAATACATTTCTAGAGGCAAAATGGGAATGCTGGAAGAAAAGGTTTACAAAACTTGAAGGTGTTTAGTATGCAGAGTCACATCTCCCCCCACAGAAAGATAATGCACACACTCGGCAGTGTTTGCTTGCTTGTTTTGTACCACCTCCTTCCTGTATTCTCACCGTGGGCATCTAGAACACCCTCCAGTCTTGGAGGTCTGTGTCTGTTATTAACAGGGTATACATATATCCACAGCATACCTGTTGCTAATAGCTTGCCTTTCACTGTCAGTGTTCAGTTTGAGCTGTGAGTAATAGAGGTCATCTAATTATTGTAGACGCAGAGTGAAATGAAGTATTATGGCCAGTTTTAGATAATTCAATCCCCAGATAATTATTTTTTAAATAACAGTTTTATTGAAGTATAATTCATATACCGTAGTATTGCCCATGTGAAGTATGCACTTCAGGTGGTTTTTTGTATCTTCACAGACTTGTGCAACCCTCACCTTAGTCAATTTTAGAGCATTTCGTCACCCCACAAAGAAACCCTGTGCATACTGCGTTATTCCTCACTTCCTCCTAGTCGCCAGTTCTAAGCAACCACTGATCTCCTTTCTGTCTATGCCTATCCTGGACAGTTCATATAAATGGGATCATACAATATATGGTCTTTGGTGACTGGTTTCTGTTACTTAGTATAATATTTTCAAAGCTCGTACTATAGCATATATCAGTATTTTATTCCTTTCTGTTGCCAAATAGCTCATTAAATGGATGTATCTCTTTTTTTAATCCATATATCAGCTAATAAGACATTTGGGTTGTTTCCACTTTTGTGCTGCTTGCTATAAACATTTGTGCACCCGTTTTTGCGTGCACACATGTTTTCATTTGGGAATCTATCTAGCAGTGGATTTGCTAGGTCCTATGATAACTCTCTGTTTAACTTTTGGAGGAACCCACCAGATTAATTTTTGCATGAAGTAGCTAGGCTAATAAGGTAAAGCTTTTGTGTGTTGAATATCTGGAAAATTATTTTAGTCACCCACTGCATTTTCCATATTACAAATATTGTCTTAATGATGCTTTGAAAAGATAAATGTGAGTTCTCAGATCAAAACAAATGAAGAATGGTACTTTAGATTCTTTTTCAATTTTTTAAAATAGGTCCCTCTTTTAAAAAAAAATAGGTAATTTCTTAGCATAACTTTTAAAAAATTGTATTAAAATGCACATAACATACAATAAAAGATAATACATAATAAAATACACATAGCACCATCTTAACTATTTTTAAGGGTACAATTCAGTGACACTAAGTACATTCGTGTTGTTGTGCGACCATTACTACTATCCATGCACTGAACTCTTTTCATCTTATAGAATTGAAACTCTCTACCCATTAAACATTAATTTCCCATTTCCTGCTTCTCAACCCCAGGGCAACTACCATTCTACTTTCTGTTTCTATGAATTTACTACTCCAAGTACCTCATAAAATTGCAGCCACATAGTATTTGTCCTTTGCAACTGGCTTATTTCACTTAGCATAACGTCCTCAGGGTTCAGCTAGGTTGTTTTTAATATAGAAAAGTATATATAAAAACCAGAAGATCCCATAATCCTAGTAACCATGATAACTCCTATATGACACTGCAAAAATATATGACAACAACATTTGCAATGTTGAGAAAATGTAAAATTTCAGGAAAAATAAAGTAAAATGCAAAAGCTTTCCCCTACAGTCATCATCAAAGATAACCACTGTCGATGGTATTTTGACTGCCTGTCTAGCATGACTCCCCAGTCAGTAGGTAAGAATGAATGTGTTTTTATCTTTTAGCTACATAAAAGCAACACTGTTATATATACAATATGCCATACTTCAGTTTTCTGCTTGATTTAAATGGAAACTCTCTCCTTATTAGCACTATAGACCAGTCTCATTCTTTTTAATAGTCGTGTAGATTTCCATTATTGGCAGAACTGTAGCCTATTTAACAAATCATCTTTTAATGCTATTAATGCTTATAAAACTGAAATTATTCCAGTTGTTTGCTATTAAAAAGAATGCATTATTGAACACCCTGTATTATATCTCAAGACATTGGCCAGTATATCTGTAAAGCCAATTCCTAGCAACACAGTTGCCTGATCAAACAGCGTGTGCATTTTAAATTTTGACAGACTTTGTCAATTTATATAACAAAAAGAAGGTTTCTAAAGCCATAAGGCCATCATGAAGTTTATAAAGAGGGTGGTTTCAGTCTGTCCAGTAGAATAAAGTGGTCAGTGGAGTTTCAGGGAAACAGGCAAAGGCCAGACTCAGTCTGGGGTACACGGGGCTGGCTAGATTTTGTTCCCAGGCCCTTGCAGTCATAACTACTCTCCTAACAAAATAGTGTCCTAACAACAGGATTTTGTGTTGGGCATAACGCAGGGATTAAAATTTGCTTTTGTGAAATGACTGAAGAGCTGGCCTTTCCCAGCTGATTGGCTCTGAGCCCCAGGGGAAGGCCCTGCCCTCCAGGCTTCAGCTTTCTTGTCTCTACTGTTTGTACCACAAGGGGGTGAAGTGACCCATCTGTCGAGGCCCTTCTGACTTTGAACATGGTCAAGGGCCTAGGGAACGTGGCGCCTCTCACATTCTAAGGTCTGGGTGCCTCTGGAGACAAGCATGCTGTCTGACACTATCCTGGTCGCCAGGTGACAGGTGGAGCGCCCCGTTCTGTGTCCTCCGCCTCTCCCCCAGGTGCCCACTTTTGTAGTTAGCGCCCAGGCCTGTCCCCATTTTGAGCTGCAGCCCAAAGGTCAGGGGAAGGTGGTTCTCTCCCTGTGCCCCTGAGCTAGGCCATCTCCCCTGTACCCAAGGGCCCCCAGAGCTACCCTCTCCTGCCTCCTCTGACTCGCGCCTCCCCTCTCTCCCTCCTTTCTCTCCTCCCCACTTTCAGGTGGCTGCTGAGATTCTGGTGAGTGTTGTGTCCTCCTCGTGGGTTTTAATGGCTCTCTGAGTGAAGTCTGAGGCCAGCTGGGCCTCTGGGCGGGGCTGAGTGGGGTGGTCAGGCCGCACAAAGGTTCTCTCTCTCCCCTTCAGGGCCTCGAACCTCACTGGGTAAAAAATGGGCTAGGCAAGTGTTTCCCAAACTTTAGCCACTCACCTCGCACATTCCACTAGCTGTGAATATTTTTCTTAAAATGGGCCCTTTTTTTGACCTGAAATGAGGTATTTTAAAGAGAAATTCAATGTTGATGTAAATGGAACCAGTAGCTGGCTAGATCATTGTGGAAACATACATATTACATATGTGGTGTGTTAAAATGTTTGCCCGTTCACCACACTTGGGAAGCACTGGCTGGGCCATTTTTTTCTTGCACATGTGCACAGGCACACTTTCCAGGGGCGCTCTCAGTGGGGTTTAAGGACAGCAGGTGCCCTCTGAGTCTCCATGCCAGTGCCTGCTTGCCCTGAGGCCAGGGTGGGGGGCCTGCCCAGTGTCGAGCCCCTTGGTGTCAGTCCACAGGGACCCTGGGAACTGGGTGGGGAAATGTAGTGGCTGAGGAAGGAAGAAGAGGCCATCAGCCTCCTTGGGTGGCTGGTTTAGCCCAGCTTCTAGCTGCCCTCAGCCTAGACAGAGACATGAGAGGGAACAATAACCGGGGGTTTGTTGTGTCTTCCCTCCCAAATCCTTGCCCCCACCTGGGGTCTGCAGGAAATAGCAGACAGGCCCAGCGGAGACAAAACTTCCCTGGAGACGCGTTTCATGACGATCCTGTGCACCCGTAGCTATCAGCACCTCCGGAGAGGTGAGGCCGTACTCCCTCCCAATTCAGCAGGAAGATCCCCAGATCTGATGAGGGCCCCCCCACTCTCTAAGACAAGGGTTGCCAGTCGCCCACCCACCCACTCCTAACCCTTGCAGTGGAGTACCACGGCTGGCCGGGACTCAGGAGCCCAGGGGTCTAATACTGACTCTACTGCTAAAGTGTCATCCAGCCTTAGGCCAACTCCTTCACCTCCTTAGGGAAGCCGGTAGGGGGCACATGGCTTGAGCTTCCAAGGCCACTCTGATGGATTGGTAGTGCTGCCTAGAATGCTGCGCTGAGAAGGATTCGAAGGCTCTGTGTCGTGATCCTTTGGTGGTGTCTGCCAAGAGCAAGGCGATGAGGGCTGATGGCGCTGACGGCCCGAGGACCACATCCGCACCGCTGAGTGACAGGCTGCCACGCACAGGGCACTGGTTTGCGATGGCCCTGGCACCAGCTGGTCATGAAGTGCCCTTTCCACTGAGGCATTTACATTTTAACATGCATTTGCCTGGCACCTTTCAGTAAAATAAGTAAGGTGCTTAGTGTAGTAGCTGAAAGAAGGGACTCAGGAGCCAGATCACCTTGATTCAGGTCTCCTGCCTCTCAGCTGCGTAACCTTGGGCACATTGCTATCTGTGCCTTGATTCCCTAATCTATAAATCGGGATTTTAGTTCTACCTCACATGATTATGGTGAGGATACAAAAAATACAATAACACGGAAAGCACTTAGCACAATGCCTGGCACATAATAACATCCTTAGTGTTACCATTAATGATGTTTGAATTAATCTCTATCTCAACTTGACACAGGAAGAAGGGGAGGCCCAGAGAGGAGCACGGGCGCCCCAGGGTCATTCAGTGAGCTCAGGGCAGGCTGTGACTAGGATTCATGTTCCCTCTACTGCCCCAGCCCGGGTTCCTAGAGTTTGTCCTGGGCTCTGGGGCACGGTCTGCCTTGGCATGGGTTTTGCTCTGAGCCCAAGACGACCTGAACCTCCATCCCGTAGTGATCCTGCCCGACACACTAGACCCTGGGCTGTGGTCATACCTGGTGCCCCCTTCCACTTGCCCAGCAGAGCTGGAGGGGCAGTGGAGGGATGACCTGCCCCTCCCTCTGAATTGTCACTCACTCCCAACTTCTGGGGCTTTTCTTGGGGCCAGTCTTCCAGGAGTTCATCAGGATGACCAACTATGATGTGGAACACACCATCAACAAGGAGATGTCTGGGGATGTCAGGGATGCATTTGTGGCCATTGGTAACCAGCAGGGACCAAGGGAAGGGGCTGGAGGTCAAAGGAAAGGGTGGGGGGCTCTGGGAGCATGGGCAGATTCCCTGGACGAGTGCAGCCTTGGCAGCTTCCTAAGCTACTAGTACCGGAAAATAAACACTGCCACTTATTGGTTCCAGGGGTCCTGCCAATGTGTGATTGGTGGGTAACGTGGACTTGTTCCAGGCTGCAGGGCAGGGTGAGGAAAAGCTCTCCCTGGGGAAGTAACCGGGAAGGTGCTGGCAGGGCTGGGAGGGCACAGAGCCCTGCAGAACTAGGCTGTGTATACACTCACACTCATGCTGCACACACACTATACATAAGGAGCTGGGACTGTTGGTGAATGTGACCTTTCCCTCAGATTCCTGAGCCTGCCACGGGGAGGGTGCAGGACTGTTTCCTGTGTGACCGTGCCCCGGGGGTGCTCGACTCCAGTCCCTTGCTCCCTGCCTTCCTCATAGAGATGCTTTTCTGTCCAGAGGCCTTCTGGCTTTCTGGGGCTGGTGTCTCCTCCTCCTCAAACTGTCCGAGACACCCCCGTGTGGGCTCTTCAGCCTTGAGATCAGCAGCTGCTGTGGGCCAGAGACCCTGCAGGCCTTGAGAAAGGGGCTGGGGTTGGTACTGCCAGGCAGGCCTTATCTGGGTGGCCGTGGGTTGCCAATGCCACTAGAGTGCGCAAGCTCTGGGGCCACACACAGGGATTGGCACAGCGCCTTAAATTGTACCAAAAGACAGTCATCCTTTGGCCTAGTAGTCTCTAAAACAGTAGTTCTCAAACATTAGGCTGTACCAGAAACCATCTTGGTTTGTGCTAAGACCAGGAGTGTCCCAGGCAAAGTGGACAAGTGGGTCACCCACCTTCAGGGTTGCAGATTGAGCACATCTGGGGTAGGGCATAGAACTGGAGTTTCTACCACGTTCCCAAATGATGCTGATGCAGCTGTCTAGGAGCCATCCTTTGAAAACTGCTGCTCAAAGTATTTCTTGAAATCTGAGTCTCTAAGGTGGAGTCCAAACCCTGGGATTTAAACAAATTCTCCAGTGATTCTGATGCACTTAGGAATTTGAGGCCCTGTGCCTTGGGTTTATGAGGGGCTTCTTCCCTAAGAGTCCTCTCCTAACCTAGGTCAGCTGCAAGCACCTTAGCAGGAAGTGACTTGCAACCAGGAAGTGAGAGTCAGGGCTGGGGATAAGGCAGAGGAGCCGGCAGTGGGAAGTGGTGTCGGGCCCCAAGAAGGACCCTGGCAGTGACCTGCAGGCCCAGGCTGGAGGGAAAGTAGTGGAAGAAGAAAGCCCAGCTCATAGTCTGGGCTCACCTCCTCTGACTAAGTTCCCTGCATCTCTCTTCATTCCTACCCAGTTCAGAGTGTCAAGAACAAGCCTCTCTTCTTTGCCGACAAACTTTACAAATCAATGAAGGTAAGAAAATTTGCTTGTTTGTTCCTTTCCCTCCAAGCACGTCAGCTCACCCACAAATACAGATGTGTATCATCCCCCAGATCAGAGGCAGCTGTTTCCACCCACATGCTATTTAGCAGCATCTGCCCCAGGGCTGGCTCTAGAATACTAGTTCTCAACCGGGGCTAACTTTGTCCCCTAGGGAACATTTGGTAACGTTCAGATGCATTTCCGTCGTCACAAGCTGGGGAGACTTACTGCTGGCATCTGGCCAGCAGAGAGCAAGGATACTGCCGACATTCTGCAATGCACAGCCCAGATCTCTGCAACAAGAGTGATCTGTCCCCCATGCCAAGGCGGAGAAACTTGCTCTGAGGATACAGGGCTGAGTAGGACGGTCTCTGATGTCTGGGAGCTCACTCTGTAGCAGGTTTTACAGTGTCTGCTGTGACAATGATCCCCAAAAGTAGAAACTGCCCAGCTCTGACTTCCTGAAAACTCAGGCCTCTCTGGCTGTGCTCTGAGCCCAGCACATGGAGCCTCAGCTGCTAGCGAAGCCTGAGCAGGCTTTTTGGCGGAAGGGAGCCTGAGACCCCTCTCAGCCCACAGTCCCTGAAGAGGACAGCCACTTATTTAGCACTCAACCCTGTGCCAGCTCTGACTGCTGAACTGGAGTTCTGGCTCCATGGGACCAGAGATGGGCCCTGGCTGCCCACCCATTCCACGTCCTGTGACTGATTTGGGGCCCTGTATTAGTTTCCCTAAAAAGCTGCTGTAACAAAGTACCACAAATCAAATGAACAGAAATTTATTCCTTCATGATTCTAGAGGCCAGAAGTCCAAAATGAAGGTGTCGGCAGGATTGGTTCCTTCTGGAGACTTTGAGGGAGAAACTCTCCCAGGCCACACTCCCACTTCTGGTGGATGCCAGGAATCTTGGGGTTTCTCTCTTGTGGTTCCAGCTTCTGCCTTTATTGTCACATGGCCTTCTCTGTATGTCTGTGTGTCTTCTCATAGGGGCACCAGTCATTGGATCCAGGGCCCATGCTAATCCAGTATGACCTCAACTAATAACACATGCAAAGACCCTATTTCCAAATTAGGTAACACTGTAAGGCTCTAGATGGACATGACTTTGGGGGACATAGTGTTCAACTCATACAAGCCATTTTTGCCTCTGTCTGGCTCATCCTAGGCACAGGGGGGTTTGGATCATGACTATTTGGGAAAGACAGGCATTACTGCCACCCGCCCCCCCCCCACCACCACCACACATGTACACGCATATCCTGGTTTGGGAAGGAAAAGGGAGAGAGGCAGGTGGATACCCACTAGTTCTTGCCTGACCTGGCCCTGTGTCTCCCTCTCACTGGCTCCCTCAGGGTGCTGGCACGGATGAGAAGACCCTCACCAGAATCATGGTCTCCCGGAGTGAGATCGACCTGCTCAACATCCGGCAGGAGTTTGTTGAGAAATACGACAAGTCTCTTCACCAAGCCATTGAGGTAAGGGGGAGACTGGAGGTCAGGGGGCAGGGGTGAATGTCCGATCCTTGAGTGTAAGAGTAGAAGACCTTTTTACTCCCAGTCTTTTTCTCAGTGAGTCCCCTCTGAGGACAGCTGGGAAAGAGGTGAATGAAACCTGCCTCGTTGTTTATACTAAAGTAACTTCCAGATGGGTCAGAGGTCTGTAATTAAGGGTTTCCAAATAAAACAAGAGCCCCTCCCTTTTTTTGTTTTAAAAACAACTTTATTGAAGTATAATTTAAATACCATAAAATTCACCTGTTTCAGGGTATCATTTTTTATAAATTTAGTGAGTTGTGCGGCCATCACCACCATCCAGTTTTGGGAATTTCTGTCGCCCTAGTAAGATCCCTCGTACCAGAGAACCTGTTCCCACCTCCACCCTACGCGACCATTAAGCAACTTTCTGTCTCTCTAAATTTGCCTTTTTTGGGATATTTCATAAGAGTGGAATCATGTAATATATGATCTTTTGTCTGCTTAGAGGGCCCATTTTTTTTTTGTCTTTAAGGTGGGCCAAGATCTTAGTTTGATACTATGCTTGGTTGACAAGCCTGTGGGAAATCTCACAGACAATCTCACACAGATTTACTGGGGATATAAATTGGTAACACATCTTTAAAGGGTAGTTTGGCAGTTTCAGAATTTAAAATGTGTACACTCTGGACTTAGTAATTCTACTTGTAGGAATTTAGCCTACAGACATAGCTACACACATTCCCAAAGATGTGAAAGAATATTTATGTTAGGACTGTTTATAGTAGCAAAAGATATAGAACTGGTTAAATAAATGATGTTATATTCACACAGTAGAATGTCATACAGCCATGATAAAGCATGAGGCGGCTCTATGTGCTGATTTGGGAATCTTCTCTAAATAAAAAAAGTATGGCCCAGAATAGCATGAATGCGGTGTGTCCATTTGTGTATAGGAAAGGGATGTTATATACATACACATATTTGTATATATGCACAGACTATTGTAGGAAAACCATACAAGAAAATAGTAACAATGGCTACCTCCTGATTTGGGGAATTAGGAGTCAGGGGTTTGAGGGAGACTTTTATTGTATAATAATTTGTGTAATACTAATGATTGTTTAATTTGAATTGTTTATAATGATGATAATTGTTTTTTAAATCATGTATCAATACAAAACAAAACAAAAAAACCCAAACCAAAACCTGTGTATCATAAAAATGACAGGAGCCCCTCTAAAAGGAGGGTGAAAGTCTGGCCTCCCCCATCCCAGCCCTACTGTATGCTGCACATTATAATGTGTCTTGAACACAGTGATAGTCACATAAATTCCTGCAAAGGCTGGATATCCAGTAAGTGCTCAGTGTTTGCTCCCGTAACGTGTTTTGATGGCCACGGGGAAGGGTATTAGCAGAGTGCAGGGGAGCCAAAGGAGGTGGGGTTCGCTCTGCATAAGCCAAGAGTAGAGGGCAGGAAATCATCACGGAGGAGGGACATCTGGTGGCAGGCAGGCCGCACAGAGGATGTGCCAGACAAGGGATAGTAGGTAGAAAGGTAAAAAGGTAACCAAGATTCTCCCAGAAGGAAGAGGGGGCAGGAAGCCACAGAGCTTAATGGGGGTCAGACCACAGGAGGCCTTGAAGCCAGGCTGAGAGCTTTCCCCAAGATAATGGGGAGCCATGGAAGGGACATCTATGCGAATCAAGTGTCAGGGAGACATCCAGGCTGACAGTGGCTGGGAGGAGGGGACACTGAGGCCATCAGGGTCTTCCGCTCACTCTGCTCTCCCCCTGCCCCTGCCAGGGTGACACCTCTGGAGACTTCCTGAAGGCCCTGCTGGCTATCTGTGGAGGCGACGATGAGGGCCACAGGCTCTGATGGACGCTCCTGCTGAGAAATGGTCAGCAGCACGGGCCGCCATGACCACGCCCGGTAGCTCTAGAGACTAAGGAAGGGATGGGGTCGGGGGAGGGCTCAGGGGTGGCTCAGGTCTTCAGCTGGGGTTTAGAAAAGGCTCCCCTTCCTGCAGGCCACCGATGGGCCTGCACGGTCACACCCCTGCGCACATCCAAGCGGCTGAAGAAACGTAGCCATGGATCCCGTCCACCTCCACGCCCCATCTTCCTCCTCAACCCTTCCCAGCTTCTGTCCTTTGCCACAGCCTCTGCCCTGGTTTGGATTTTGTCAAATCCAAAAACATACTGAGCCTCTGTCTGTGAAATGAGTGATGTCTGTGCTTTGAATGGTGGGTGTGGTGGCGGATGCCACCTGAGTGTTCTGGAGGAGGGGAGGGAGGGGTGAACGTCTTCCCACCAAGTGACCAGCCTCCCGGCATTTCACTGCCGACCTCCATCCAGGTTGTTGCACGAGAGCACTGAGCCAGGAGTCCGGATCCCTGGCCTCTGCAATCACTTGCTTTCTGAGCTCGGCCCAGTCTCTTTCCATCCCTGAGTCTCTATTTCCTCATCTACAAAGTGAGAGAGTTGGACAGAAATCTTGGCTTTCTCTTCTTACATTCTCAGATGTGTCTGCAAACCATTCTCTTTCCTCTTTTTTTAAATAAAAAGAGACACATAAATACACAAACACATTTCCAATGGGGGCCTGTGTCTCTGACCTAGAGCCTCCAGCCTGGATCATCCTCATTAGAGCTGAGGCGCAGCTTGCTCACGAGGGAGTTTGGTCTTCATACTCTTCCCTGGGAACCCTGAATGGGAGTCTGCACCTGTGTCCAGCCTGAGACGGCTGACCCAGCCCACTCTGGGTCTTGGGTCCCCTCTCCTCCTTCTGCTGCCTGGATGTTTCTCTGTGTGCACCTCATCCATCTCACCAGACCCAAACTTCCTCTTTTGAGCTGTTCAAGGGCACCAGATACGGTGGTGATCTAGGGAGGGCTGTGGGAAGTTTCTGCTTCGCGGAGATCACTGATAAGCAGGAGGCCCCACTGCAGTTTCTCTGTCTCCCTTTCCCCATCTGTGTTCCTGCCTTGAGACTTGGATCTTAAGTTGTCCAGCGACCATGGCATGAGGGTGCCTGCTGGCTGAAGGGCTCTACTCCCTATCCTGGCTGACCTAACCTACCCTGCAGTCCAGCATGTGCTTAGCGGAGGAGCCATGCAGGGAACAGGGGTGGGCGGTCTTGTGGGACCTTAAACCAGCCGCTGCCCTTGCTGGGCTTCCATCTCTGCATTTGTACGATGAGGGGTTAGAACCAACAGTTCTGAAGAACGCTTTCTTCATCTTTGATATAATGAGTCTGAAAGTAAGACAATTTACCTGTGTCTTCTCCACTCCTTCCCTCCAAGGGCTGCGAGCCCAAACCCAGGAGGGCCAGCTGAGCACTTTTTGGGACATGTGCCCCACTTAATGTAACTGTTACCAAAAGATGAATGAGCAACACGGTCAGGAACTGTGGAGTCAGACTTGCTACTAACTGACCATGAGCATGGATGTCATCTCACTGAGCCTCAGAATCCTTATCTGTAAAACGGGGCCCCCAGTGCACCTGCCTCCTGGCCTTTGTTGGGCAACTGGGGTGATGCCTGGAAGTGCCCCTGGGGGCCTCCTAGTTTGGAGTCAGCAGCTGACACCACCTGCCTGAGCCAGCCCCCGCCCCCCTGTAAGGAGCTGAGCGGTGAATCCCAAGATGTTTTCTGAGCTTTGTTTTCAAGAAGTTGGCTGTAGACCACAGAGGCATCCCAAGACAAATAGGAAAGTGCCTTAAAATATGTACCGAGAGAATATCAGGCTGAGAGTGGAAAGGAAAGAGCAATGGAATCTAAGGGAATAGAAGTGGGGAGGCCTCAGGAGGCCGAGGGGAACACACAAAAGAAGAACCCAGGAATTTCTAGAATTCCTGGAAACCAGGGATGAGGATAGCCCTTCCAATGTACGAGACACTTAGAATCCCTCAACACCTGATTTTCACTTAATTTTCAGCTAAGGTGGGTTGTATTCTGGGATGGCCAGCAGTAGGAGGGAGATCCTCAGGGTTTGTGGGTGGCAGAGATGGGTAAGAAATGGGAGTTTGCATCCAACCACAGAGGGCCTTGCATGTCAGGATTTTGTCCCATAACCTAGGGGGAGCCTTTGGAGGTTCTTGGGTACGAAGGTATGCATCTAGCTGTGTGTGTAAGAAAGACTTTTGAAGGACGGTGGGGCCAGTTGCAAGGCTATTGCCAACAAGCCTGCAAACAAACCCAGGTGCCTGCAGAACAAACCACACTTTTTTCTTGGAGCTGCGGCAGAGGAGGGAGCAGCCACTCCTCTAAATCCACGGCACCTCATTCATTCATACATCCATTCATTCATTCACTCTGCAGCTTATGCTTATTGAGTGCCTTATCTATGCTAGATGCTGAATACATAAAAAGACTGCTGTGGTCCCAAATCTAAAGAGCTTCGATTCGAGTGTCCCTCCACCCAGCTCTCTCCAAAACACAGCATGAAATGACACCAGAGATTGCTTCTGTGGCCAAAGTTCAAGGGAGAGAAGTGGTGGGGACTAAATTAAAACTAAAAGGAAAGAGAAAGCAGAAGCCCAAACCACTGTTGGCTCAAAGTGGGAGGAAAGGAGGATGGTGGTGATGTTCTAAGTGTGGAAGGGGCCTCAGAAGTTCTCATCTCCTCCTCTCAGTTACAGACAGACAACTGTCACTTCCATGTACAGGAAGCAACTGGCCCAGGGTCACACAGCATCTGAGCGGCAGATGGAACTGGAGCCCTGCAGTCCTGGCCCTGGCCCAGCGCCTTTATCTTCTCCCTCTACGTTCTCCCACTTTCTTCCTTCTTCCCCTCTGAGGGGAGCTTCACCCGGAACCCTCCTTTCTAACTCCCCTTCTGCCTTGAACCATGCATATTCCCTTTTCAGAAGCTCTGCAACCTCAGTCTTTGGGGCCACAAGGAAATCTCTGAAGTGTTGGTTGGGAGGGGGTTGCCTTTTAGCCCCAGCAGAGAGCAGCCTTTGGGGAATGGCGACTGTCGTGTTTCCAGCTGTCGGAGAGCGGTACGAGAACTGTTGGCTATTTGAAACCATCTTTTACTCGTTATGCCCCAGTTTTGCAGAGCAATGGGAGAAGTTTCTCCGTAGTCATGTACTGCTTTTGTAGTAGGGCAGGGGTGCTCACGCTCCCTTCTACTAATGAAGAAACTGAGGGTCCACATGGGGAAACAAACTGCTGAAAACCTAGGCAACACATCATGGATTGACTGAGCTGGAAATGGTCTTAGATATCATCCAGACCAACTCTCCTGTTTCCTAAATTTAGCAGCTGAGACTCAAGAGAGCAGGATTGTGAGCGCTGGTAAGGGCTGACTCTGGGGTGAGAGCCTCAGTCTCCCATCCCTGCTCTGCTCTCTCATCCTCCTCTTCCTCTTGATGGTGGAATCCATGCTGAGCCGAGAATGGGAGGAGGAAGTGCCCTGTTGCCCAACCCGAATGTCGGAACTGAGAAGCGGTAAATCGGTGCTCTAATGGGCCCCAGCACTCCCCTCAGGCTCCGGGGTTCCCTAAGGCAAACTTCCCCACTTATAGGTGGAGTTAGGCAAGTGGGAAATTCTAGTTCTGTAACTTTTACTCAGCAGTTAGGTCTACGGAGGCAGGCAGGCTGGCCTGGATGCAAATCCCAGGCAAACGTTTAGGTTAAGTCATGTGGCCTCTCTATGCCTTGATTTCCTCATGTGTGCAATGAGAATGACAAAGTTTCTGTCTCACAAGGTTGTTGTGAAGATTAAATAGACAATACAGGTATATCTGTCAGCACACTATCTGGAACATGGTAAGAACTCAACAAATACCAGCGCTTTGTTATGAATGAAAAGGCTGGATTCCATTTCCCAGAGGAGAAAGACTCAGAGGAGGGAGTCTCTTTCAGCAGCCTCTGATGACTACTGAGTCCCTACACTGTGCCCCTTACCTCAGAGAGCTTAGCAGGGAAGGAAGATGAGAAAATTCCAACCAAGCACAGGGTAGCAAGGGTACCCAGAGCTGAGGCTGCAGGTTCACCACAGAGAGGACTGGAAAAGGCTCCTTGGAAGAGGGGCAGGGGAGAGGCACCTCAAAAATGGGTAAAGAAACTTTTAACAGTGAAAGGTACTGAAGGAGGGCCGGAGTTCCAGGTAGAGCCAAGAGCTTAGCAAAGGCACAGAGTAGGAAGTAGAGGCGATGGGAAGAACTCCTGGGGGCCTGGGGCCCACACCCAGTGGATACCATCTGGAAAGATCATGGAGAGTAGGGCCAGAGTGTGGACTTTACCCTCCAGGCCCTGGCCAGCCTGGGGATGTGCTAGGCACGGGAGTAGTATGATTAGAGATGTCCTTTAGGACATCTCTGGGGGCCATCATGGGGTAGGAGACCACCAGCCCAGCAGCTGGAAGACCCCTGCACAGACTTGCAGTTAATCCCCAGGATGTGAGCCTGGGGGAGGAAGCAGAGATGTGGAAAAGAGAAGATATAGGGGAGAAAAAAACCAAGGTAACAGCCCAACTTGTGATGGGCAATGAGGGAGGCAGATGAGCCAGGCGTCCCCAAAGGCAGGAAGAAGGCCAAGTGTGAGGCCAAGGCCCCTGGGGCAGCCCCTCCCACTGCCCTCCCCTCAGCTAGGTAAGGACTGAGGAAGCCCCAACCCACAGCCATCTGGGAATGGCCCCTTCCCTCAGGCCCAGCCGTCAGTCGTAGCAGTTTTCAGAACATGCATTTCCTTCTGTGGGATGGGCCACCCCTTCCTCCCAGCTACCACCATCTGCCTATTGTGCTGCCAGCAGTAGGCAGAACCCCTTAGAGGCTATGCCACTGAGATGGCCATGGACCTTGACCTGGAGATAGCCATGGGAGGGGAGGGGAAAGCCTGATAGGAGAGCGGGGAGGGTGGGGAAGGACATGGAGTTCCCAAGCCCATGCTGGGCTGCCGATTTCCATTCCCACTTTCCCACACATTGGTATCTACTCAAAGCCCATAAATACTGTTTATAGCACACACACAATTCCAGAACACTGCTAGTCATGCCTTCAGCGACTCACTCTGTATACATCAGAACATACATTGTTGACCACATAGGGAAAAATAAAATGATTCCCTGCCCACCCCCAACACACACACGCACGTGCATGTGCACAAACACACATGCTGGGGACACACACATATTGTTGCCCGTGCATGAACTACTGATCACCCAGGAAACACCTCACACAAGTACCGAAACCTGCTTTTCACACACACACACACACACACACACACACACACTGGGGCACGACAGACATGGTTTTCCTGGCACACATCCTGAGTGTACAGCACACAACTCCAGAAATCAGTGGCCTGCCTGTTCTTGTGTATGTTCTTCTTCACTGGGAGGGACAAAACTAGGCTTTTTGGAGGGCAGGCTTTGGGCCTAACTGCCCTGACTTGAGTTCTGGGGAGGCAAGACCAGCTCGCCGGAGAACCTGCAGAAAGTGGGACTCGGCTGGGAGAGAAGCAGAATCCCTGGGGGGGCTTCCTGGGTGTAGTGAGGCTCAAGGTGAGTAAAATGCACAGAGGCAGGAGGGAAAGGGAGGTTTTCCTTCAAAAGCCTCCATCCCATCTGTCCACTTTTCTGGGAGCGTTCTAGAAGCTGGCGGTGAAAGGGTTGACAGGGCCAGGCACCACACCCCCCGTCACTGGGCCTTGGCGAACTGAGCACTGGGTTTTGCCCAAAGAGGGCCAAGGATCACTTTTTCTTAAAGCCTTTGAGCTGTTGCCAGAATAAAGCTCCCCAGGTGAGTGAGATGGAAACCTAAAATGAAACTGCTTGACTTCTCGGCCTCAGCACGTCGTCCTGCTCAGCGGCGACAGGGACGCCGAATCCATCAGCATCTCTGAGGCCTGCTCTCCTCTGGAGGATGGATGTACTCTGCTCTGGGCAGATGTGCCTTCCCCGCACTGGGCCTCAGGCCCACAACAGTCCCACTTATGAGGACGTTTCAGGGACAAAATGAGATTCAGCATACAAGGAGCCTGGCATGATGCCCAGCACACGGGGTGGTTCAGGCCCTGTTACTGGCCTTCCCCGCATCCCAGTCTCTCCTGGTGGCCTCTCTCCCTTTGCCCCTCTCCCATCCTGGGGTCCAGGTTAATTGGAGTGCAATATTTGCATAGACATGAGACCTCACCCGGGGAAATTCCCCCTGGTGACCAGGCTTCCTTTCTGAGGTCAGGCCGCATCATCAGACATGACTTCTTCCTCTCCAGCTCACCGCAGCCTCTGCTGGCTTTGGCCCCTGCTATCTGGAAGGTGTAGATGCAGGCTCACAGGTCTAGTCCCATCCTTTGACCTTGGGTATTGTCCAAGAGGGTTTGAGTGTAGAGGGTGGTCTGGGGACCCAGAGCAAAAACACAAGTGATACAGATACTTGAGGAATAGAAGACAGGATAGCAGATGGGGTGGTTGGGCCTGGACTGTAATGCTACCTCGTCCACAGCTCCCTGCCCTACCTTGGGCACATGCCTTCCCCATCCTGAGCCTTAGTTTTCCCTTCTGTCCAGCCAGGCGGTTGGTAGAGGTCATCTCCAAGCTTTGTTCCAGATCTCATGGGCTGAGAGGCCACTTCCTTTAGCAGCACAGTCTTGCAACATTTGTCCGTGGATCTTCTTCCTTTGAGCAGAATCTTGCAACACACTGCCCTGAACCTGTTTCCTTTCCTTTCATTGGAAAGCACGGTTTTGCAATATACAGACCTAAATCCAATTTTTCAGTTGCTGGTGGAATTACATGTACCTCCTCTCCTTGTAGTGACTTGGTTTAAGTTTAATTTTTCCTTTCACATCCACCATGGATAATGTACTGTAACCCACAAAAAGTGGGATAGAGCTCTCTTCTCAGATTCTAAGATCTGTTGTCCTGGTCTCTGACCCTGGCACTGAGAAGGTACCTTCCCAGGTCCAAAAAGGACAGTGAGGTCCTAGGACCACCTGCATTGGACCACCAACTCTTAGAAAGGCACCTTGGAGAGCAGTGGTCACAGCTTTGAATCATGTGGGAGCTCTTTAAATACCAATCTCAGGCCACACCCCCTGAGGTTCTGATGTAATTGGTCTGGGGTGGAGCCTGAACATCTGTAGCTTTACAAAGCTTGCCAGGTAATTCTAATGCTCATCCAGGATTAAGAACCACTGGTCTAAGGACCCCACCCAAAACCAAATAGATCAGGCAATTCTGATGGACATTAGAGTTGACAAACTTCTGACCAATGATATTCTTTATGAAATTATCACTACGGGCACCCCCTCTGTGCACACAGCTATTCCCAGGTTTGTAGTAGGCAAAGAGAATTGACTGCCTTTCACAAACGAGGAAGTGAGGAACAGAGGGAGGAAATTACTGCTGTGGTCCCATAGTGAGTCAGTAAGGCAGTGGGCCTGGCACCTAGCGGAGGCTTGAAGACTCAAAGCATTTTTTGCAGAAACCAGGGATTTGATGCTTGGGTGACTCAGAGAAGCACCACCACACTTCATACTTCCCCCTGGCTCATGACAACTTCTCTCTGGCTGCCTGTATTCAAGCAGGTACTTCTCACCTTGGAATTGGAAGACAGAACTTAGGGAGCTTGGCCTTCTCATACCCCTCTAAGTTGTAAGTTCACCCTTGGGAGCTTATTAAAAATACTGCCTCTAAGGGCCCTAACCTTTCCAAAAGTCTGATTTGTCAGGTCTATGGTGGGACCCAGAAACCTGCCCAGAGTCCTGGGCTAGGTAGGTCCTAGTGGGCACCCCTTTTCTGGGGAACATCCAATAGAATTGGTGAAATCAGGAAACTACGGAATCAGATCCATTCATAAGCTAAACACATATTGATTGACTGTTATGAAAGCAGCCCAGTGCTATTCCCGCAGTATCAACAAGACCACAGATGTCAGGGTGGGAGAGGTGCCGCTGGATAACTAAGTATCAAAGGAATGGACCTGTGAGAGTTTCCCTGTGTATAGCCAAGCCTCAACCATCTTTTGAGGACCAGCATAGGTCTCACTTTCTCCAGGAGAGCTCTGGAGACATTACCTGAGCTTAAACTTCAGCTGTACCACTTATCAGCTGTTGGCTTAAACCACTGTGAGCCTGTTTCCTCATCTGTAAAATGGCAGTACCATTCTCATAGGGTTCTGATGCAGAATGCATTAGTTTATTTAAGGGCACTTAGTACTGTGCCTTGTACATGTTGATCTTAAATGTTAGCTATTGGTGTTATTATTTCCTGATCATCTTGGCCTGTCTTGATTTCTTCTTCCTCTGAGCTTTTGGACTTTCTTACAGTGTCAGAATGGAAGGCCCCTTAATAATCACCTAATACAATTCCTTCACATTATAGAAGGGGAATCTGAGGACCAGAAAGGGGAAGGGACTTGCCCAGGGCCACACAGCAGAGCTAGGACTCAAACTCATCTCTTCTGATGCCGTCCAAGGGCCTCTTCTTCCCTGATGTCTGTCCCACAGCCTGAACAGGGAAGGCAATTTCAGGGAATTCATGGCTAGAAAAAGGAAGAGGTAGAAGAAAAGGTGTGAGAAGCCAACTGCTCTCAGCATTTCATCAGGGAAAGCCTAGAGCTAATCTTCCCCAGGATGTGTAAGTCAAGTGTTCCTAACTGGAAATTCCAGCTCATGTGGGTCCAGCTCTCAAGCTCCCTAACACCTCTAGATCCCTCCACCATTTAAGACTGCCTGAGCTCAACAGATGAATCAATAAAGAAGACATGGAACTACATGGGTGTGTTTTCCTACATATAACAATAACAATATTATACACAGCAGTAATAGTAGCATAACTCCAGTCATGTTCCCAGACCTGATTCAAGTGTGTGTAAGTATGTGGGAGGCAGTCTTCCCACACATACCACCAAGCAATTCTTGAACACCAGCTGGGTGTTGGAAAACTCAATTCTGATACTGTCTGCCCAGAGACAGCACCAGATTCCCCAGGTTAAGGGCTCCGTCCGGCAACACTGCCCTCCACCCCCCACTCCAGATGCCGGTCACAAGCCCCAAGCAGTTACCGGGTGCTTCTGACCTACAGGCTACAGATTAGAGATTACCACTATCTCCCC
>JAVSCE010015547.1:0-33629 GCA_032199065.1 Smutsia gigantea
AAGGAAAATAACAGACCAATATCCCTGATGAACATAGATGCAAAAATACTCAACAAAATATTAGCAAACCGAATTCAAAAATACATCAAGAGGATCATACACCATGATCAAGTGGGATTCATCCCAGGGATGCAAGGGTGGTACAACATTAGAAAACCCATCAACATCATCCACCACATCAACATAAGGAAGAACAAAAACCACATGATCATCTCCACAGACACTGAAAAAGCATTTGACAAAATTCAGCATCCATTCATGATTAAAACTCTTGACAAAATGGGTATAGAGGGCAAGCACCTCAACATCATAAAGGCTATATATGACAAACCCACACCTAACATAATACTTAATAGTGAGAAGCTGAAAGCTTTTCATCTAAGATCAGGAACAAGACAGGGATGCCCACTCTCTCCACTGTTATTCAACATAGTAGTGTAGGTCTTAACCACGGCAATCAGACAAAACAAAGAAATACAAGGCACCCAGATTGGTAAAGAAGAAGTCAAATTGTCTCTATTTGCAGATGACATGATATTGTACATAAAAAACCCTAAAGACTCCACTCCAAAACTACTAGAACTAATATCTGAATTCAGCAAAGTTGCAGGATACAAAATTAACACCCAGAAATCCATTGCTTTCCTATACACTAACGATGAGCTAACAGAAAGAGAAATCAGAAAAACAATTCCATTCAAAATTGCATCAAAAAGAATAAAATACCTAGGAATAAACATAACGAAGGAAGTGAAAGACCTACACCCTGAAAACTACAAGACACTCCTAAGAGAAATAAAAGAGGACACTAACAAATGGAAATTCATCCCATGCTCTTGGCTAGGAAGAATGAATATTGTCAAAATGGCTATACTACCTAAAGCAATCTACAGATTCAACGCAATCCCTATCAAACTACCAACATCTTTCTTCAATGAACTGGAACAAATTAATTCTAAAATTGATATGGAACCACAAAAGACCCCGAATAGCCAAAGCAATCCTGAGAAGGAGGAATAAAACACGGGGAATATGCTCCCTGACTTCAAGCTCTACTACAAAGCCACAGTAATCAAGACAATTTGGTATTGGCACAAAAACAGACCCACAGACCAGTGGAACAGAATAGAAAATCCAAACACTAACCCAAACATATACAGTCAATTAATATTTGATAAAGGAGCCTTGGATATACAATGGGGAGATGACAGCCTCTTCAGCAGCTGGTGTTGGGAAAACTGGACAGCTACATGTAAGAGAATGAAACTGAACGACTGTCTAACCCCATACACAAAAGTCAACTCAGAATGGATCAAAGACCTGAATGAATGTCATGAAACCATAAAACTCTTAGAAAAGAACATAGGCAAAAATTTCTTAGACATAAACATGAGCGACTTCTTTATGAACATATCTCCCTGAGCAAGGGAAACAAAAGCAAAAATGAACAAGTGGGACTATATCAAGCTGAAAAGCTTCTGTACAGCAAAGGACACCATCAGTAGAAAAAAAGACATCCTACAGTATGGGAGAATATATTCATAAATGATGTATCCGATAAGGTTTGACATCCAAAATATATAAAGTACGCACACACCTCAACAAACATAAAGTAAATAATCCAATTAAGAAATGAGCAGAGGACATGAATAGACACTTCTCCAAAGAAGAAACTCAGATGGCCAACAGGCACATGAAAAGATGCTCCACATCACTAATCATCAGAGAAATGCAGATGAAAACCACAATGAGATATCACCTCACACCAGTGAGGATGGCCAACATCCAAAACACAAGCAACAACAAATGTTGGCGAGGATGTGGAGAAAAGGGAACCCTCCTACACTGCTAGTAGGAATGCAAATTAGTTCAACCATTTTGGAAAGCAGTATGGAGGTTCCTCAAAAAACTCAAAATAGAAATACCATTTGACCCAGGAATTCCACTCCTAGGAATTTACCCTAAGAATGCAGCAGCCCAGTTTCAAAAAGATGGAGGCACCCCTATGTTTATTGGAGGACTATTTACAATAGCTAAGAAATGGAAGCAACCTAAGTGTCCATCAGTAGATGAATGGATAAAGAAGAAGTGGTACATATACACAATGGAATATTATTCAGCCATAAGAAGAAAACAAATCCTACCATTTGCAACTACATGGATGGAGCTAGAGGGTATTATGCTCTGTGAAATAAGCCAAGCTGAAAAAGACAAGTATAAAATGATTTTACTCATATGTGGAGTATAAGAACAAAGAAAAAAACTGAAAGAACAAAACAGCAGCAGAATCACAGAACCCAAGAACGGACTAATAGTTACCAAAGGGAAAGGGACTTGGGAGGATGGGTGGGAAGGGAGGTGCAAGGGGGAAAAAGGGGCATTACGATTAGCAGATGTAATGTTGGGGGGCACGGGGAGGGCTGTACAACTCAGAGAAGACAAGTAGTGCCTCTGTAGCATCTCACTATGCTGATGGACAGTGACCGTAATGGGGTTGGTGGGGGGGACCTGATGAAGGGGGTAGTTTAATCACCATAATATTGCACATGTAATTGTAGATTAATGATACTGAAGTAAACTATAAAAAAAAGTACTACAACCTTAGAATTAGGTCTTTCTTATACTTAACCACTGCACTCACTATACAGCAAAGTTCAGAAACTTTTCGTATGCCACAAAGGCCTTTAGACATTTCTTGTTTGGCTCAGAAAGTATTTTAAACATATTTCAGAAGTGACTGACAATGTATACAAGTTCAAATTTCTGCCTTCCTGTGAAAAGCTGGAAGACATGGTATCACTGGGCCCATATTGCCACCTAACAAGAACCAGCTGGAAGTAAAGAGTTTCTTATTTGTTTAAACAGTGCATGAGTCCTGTAGTTCAGCTCATGTCAGCTCTACCAAATAGTCTTGACTAATTTAGTTTACCCATGAGGCCCCAGGTATATGTGAGTGTATAAGTCCTGATACACAGCTTCAAAGTTAATCACTGATTGCCTCAGTTTTGTTTATAGTGTAGTCACTCTTTCCATTAGCTCTCTATCTGCAACGGTGCTACAAGAGTTTGGATTATGAATCTTTTAGGAATGAATGCCCAGATCAGAATTATGTGTGTATTATGGACTAAATCAAGTTTGGTAGAGAATGGGAAACTCATCTTTTCATTAAACTTCTTGTTACTGTAAGATGCCAATTTGAACAAAATGCATTATTTTGTCCTTTGGGGATTATAAGGTGAAACCAGCAGTATGTCTTACCTTTTCCTTTCTTTTCTAGTGTAGGGCATGGGGGAGGGGGAAACAAAAAATTGAGGGCCACTAAAAAGGAAGGCTCCACTTGAGATTGTGCTGTACAAAGAACTAATGGTTAAGTTTTTGAGATTGGTGCAAATTAACACATAATATAAAACATATTTTGTTAGATGGCCTAAGTATTGCCAACTGTGGCAACTTAATGCTTTTATATTTACTTTCTTAAAGGATTTCTACTCAAATTTAACACAATGATCTGCATGAAGTTTAACCTATGAACTTTGGGCTTGTTTGTAATCAAGTCAGTAAAAAAAGTATAAGTGTATATGAAATATTCATATGTGAATGCATATACCGTAGCTAACTTAGAATGAAATTCTGTATGTATTCAATTTCAGAATTTGTTTTGAGTTTTGGAATTTACAAAAGATTGCAAACATTTCACTGTTTATAGTAAATATTTTACAGTGCTAAAAAGGACTCACACAAATCAATAAGGAAAGACAATTCTCATGGGAAATGAACGAAGGATATGAACAGGAAATTCACAAAATAGGAAATAAAAAATGACCAAAAGGAATATGAAAACATGTTCAATTTCAATACTAATCAGTGAAAGTCAAATAAAAGTAGTGAGATTCTCCATTAGTTTTTCAATAAGATTGCTAACATTAAGTATTGGTGGTAAAATCAAGTGGATATTATACCTCAGTGGGGAGCATGTAAACTGGAGCCACCCTGAAGTAGAACTTGGAAGGAACTATTATATTTTGTGAGAATGTATTTATGCATTACTTATGAAAATAAGAACTTTTAAGCTTTTAAAATTAAGAACCAATTCTTCTCTATTTCTTCAAACATATCCTATGGACACAGTGGTAGGTTCAGGAATTGATCTTAGCCCTGGCCTAAGTCAGTTGGCACAGAACAGGCACTTGACCACAGTGTTTGTTTCAGGAGTTGGGATGTGACATAAACTGGCCCAATCTCAGAACTTTTGCTGGGAATGCTGGGTAGTACATGGACTCTTTTCTGGCCATTAAGAAGGAAACATATAGGCTTGGGAAGAGCTAAGAACTGTCTTAAGACTATTAGGAGACAGCCTGACTGAGAATGAGGCCAATACTAAGGAAGCACTGACTTACAAAGACTTGTCTGAAGCCAGCCCTACTCACACGAGCCGTTTAAGTTCCTATTTTGTTTAAACTAGTTTGAGTTTTTCTGTTGCTTTCAATTGGAAATACCTTGACCAATGCAGTAATCCCTAGCCAATTTCATTTTCAGAGTCTGTGACAGATCCTGTGGACTGTTATAAAGTAATCATATCATGTGACCACCACCCAGGAGTGCCACCTAGGATGGCCAACTATCTTGGTTGGCCTTAGACTGTTCTAGTTTTAGCACTGAAAGTCCTGAATCCAAGTGAAACCCCTCCCTGGAATGTGAAAAGTCTCAGTTTTCAGTGATGGGTGAGGAAGACTAGGGAAAACCTGTACGGTGGCCCCACAAATAGGAGGTGAAACAACACAGTTTTTAGTGTGAAATGGATATGGTGCAGATTGTTTGCCCTCTGTAGTTATTGTGGCTGTTTTTCTCCCAGATTGTTGATATTGACAACCATAAATTTTGGTTCACAATAATGGATCTCTCATTGTTGCATCACTCTGGATGATGGTACTTCAGTGTGCAACTTAAGTGTGGTATAATTATGAGCATTAACAGTCTTTGACTTTGCCTATGCATCAACTGTTTTGATTTGTATTGAAATAGTGCTAGCTTAACCTTTCACGTTGTGAATATTGTCACCATGTCTTAGTCTGGGCTACCATAACAAAATGCCTCAGAGTGGGTGGATTAAATAACAAAAATTTATTTTCTCATAGTTCTGGAGGTTGGAACATCTGAGATCAAGGTGTGAGCTAGTTTGGTTTCTTCTGAGGCTTCTCTCCTTGGTTTGTAGATGGCCACCTTCTCCCTACATCCTCACATGGTCTTTCCTCTGTGCATGCACTTCTGGTGTCTCCCTGTGTTTCCAAATTTCCTCTTATAAGAACACAGTCATATTGGATCAGGGCCTACCCTAACAGCCTCATTTTAACTAAATCACCTTTTTAAAGGCCCTATCTCTAAAAACAGTCACATCCTTAGATACTGGAGGTTGGGGCTTCAACCTATGAATTTTTAAGGGACACAATTCAGCCCATAACTCCACAGTTTGAAAGAATGCAGATAACGAAAATGAGAGTCATTACAATACCAATGCCAGAATCACTGAGAAAGAGTACTAAACTGCTGTGTTACTTCAATGGCAGATGAAGACCATATAAAACTGGATTGGGAGGTAAATAACCCCAAAACAACCTACTACACAATACAGAGAAAAGAATTTGGGATTTTTCATGGTGGAGAAGGATGTGTAAAAGCACTATAGAGACTGAATCTCACAAGCCTGGGATGAGACCAGCAAATCCTTCTAAATCAATCAAACTTCTCCCTCAAGGACACCAATGCTGAACTGACTATAGTGGCCACTTACTTAGCTTGGGCATACCACACAAATGAAGACGTATTATTGGGTTATTCCCTTGATCACACTATGAAGCTTACTAACATTACATTTCTTGATTCAGAAGCTGCAACTAAAAGGTCCTGTAGGTAAAAAAAATGCGAAATTTTAATAACAGATACCTTGGTCTCTTACAGCATAGGGCATATTCTTACTAAGGGTCTTACCAATGATCATGCTTTCTATAGTGTATCAAGTGATGTGTCTGATAACAGCAAGAAAAAAATGTTCCCTATAGAGAATAGGAACTTTAATTTTTAAAAATGGAACTTCATGTTGTCTTCTTGATTTCTATAAAGATATTAATTACAGAAAATATGAAGCAATAAAAACTAAACTTTGCTCATCTGCATATTCAGCAGACAGTACAAATATAGGTTCTGAAAATTTCATTCAGAGTATAAACTTCTTACTAAAGAAAATGAAAAGCTCTTACCTGTTAAATGTCCTGCATGCCTTGTATATAATACCGTGTAAGATGGATATATTTTGCTTGCCTATGAAATCATAGCTTTCATAATGATAGTTTTGGGTGATTTTCAATTTCTTCAAAACATGCAGAAGCACATCATGAGTTTTTTTTTTTTTTTTACTTTATAGAAATGTAAGGAGATAGCCTTCTTAGACATGTGCCTATGAGATGCCTATCACTTTTTCTGGCCCTAGAAAGAATGTCCTTCTCCAATTTGGAAATACATTGAGTATATGAATGGAGAGAAGGATTACAGAAAACAGAAATTTATCTGCTGTTTCTCTGAAACTGAAGATTTTTGAAGAGGTCAGGAAAGGATGAGTTGACTTAATCTAAGCTGTTTGATGTGACATGTACATTGCAACAAAAATTCATATGTCAAAAGATGACTCCGTTTTTTAGAAGAAAACTGTTTCTGAACTTTAAAAAATGTTACCAGAAAAGGGCAGCCATATAAAACAATACCTTCTCCATTTATTTAATAAAACTGTAACCTGTTTGGAATCCAACTTCAATTTCACGAGTTCATATTACCTCATATGAACACTTTGGAACCATTTTTCCTGATAAAGAGAGATTTAACTTATGATATCTAATTTGCTTCAGAATATTTAAAAATGATTGGCATGTTAAGATATGAATAGTCTATATATGAATTTAGAGATGCCAAAGACCTGATTGACAAATAGCTTGTTTACCAAAACAAAATTTTCAGTCCTTAAGCTCGAGAAGTCTTAATTCCACTTTGACCTAGAGTGTGAGGGTGGAGGATGAAGTTGTATTGAAATTTATCTGGCGGACAATTGCAGGAGGCAAGTTTACACCTCTCTCTAAGGAGAGTCCTAGTTGTGAGTTGGAAAAGCCAGGAGCTGGGAATCAAAACTTATGGCCTTGGATTCTTCTACTCTCCATCTGAGCTAACCTTTGAATTTTTGTGGACTCAATTCCTGTATTAGGTAAAGACAGATCGCTGCTTCCCCCTGAGAGTAGTAGAGGGCTCAGCAATGTAGAGGAATATGGCGATGGTCACTACTCTCCCTTGCTCTTGATGCCTCCCTCCTGAATATTTCTTCTGTTTTGGGAATCACTAGATATTTATGCAACAAGTCTGGAGTGGGGTGAGAGATTAGACTGGAAATCTAAATCTCCTTAAAAATCAAAGTTCTCACTGGGAAAGGACCAAGTATTTTTGTATGTTTGCCTATAAGGGGTGGAAGGGATGAGGTGGCTGGAGTTGGTGATTAATGAGGACCTAGTGTCTTTCCTTGAAGAGCACTCAGGTTAGTTAATAGGAAGGAAATAAATTTCAACTTCTGAGAAAAGTTACAAGCTCTTATTGGAACCAGGAATCAAAACATGCCTCTGGGTTCAAGCAACAAGCCCTTCTCTGCTGGCAGTTCTTACCTCCAAGCTGTTGTACTTTGACTCCATAGGAATTAGGAAATAGAATATTTTTAATATACTGCCCAAGAATTGTTCTTTCCTCAGCAATCTGTGGCAGACTATGAAGTGGAAAGGGTACTGGCTGGGAATTCAGAAGACTGAGCTTTACATGCGCTCACTTCACACTTAAACCCACCCTACTCTTTTCCCTGCCTTGCTAAGAAATATATCTGCAAAATGGGCTAATAATACATACACTTCCCTGGGTTGTAGAGAAGATTAACTGAGAGTGTAAATGAAATGTGCACACACCAGATGCTCAATTCCTGTTGGCTCTATGGGAATCAAAAGTTGCTAGGACCAGCCCTTGAAAACCGAGATGTTTGTTCTCCTTTCCATCCACAATGAAAACAACAGTAAACGCAATATCTTTCTTACATCAACACATTTTAACCCTCCCTACAACCTTCTGAGTTAAGAACAATTATCTCCATTTATGGGGGAACCTGTGATGTGGAGATTGAGACAGAGAAAGGTAATGTAACTTTCCTAGGGTCGCATGGCTAGTAAGTAAAGGAGTTACCATTTGAACCCAGGTAGTCTGGCTGCAGTGTCTGTTCTCTTGGAGGGTCCCAGGCTGAAAGCACCTCTTGCTTTCACCTATATCTGCAGAAATCATTCCAAGGATGTGGCCATATGTAATGTTCCCACCTCAGGGGCAGGAGCATGCCAACTGAGGCTCCGCTTTGCCTGCTGGTCCTTTCCGTGCAAGACAAACAAGCTTAGCCCTATTCCTACTGCCACCCACACAGTGGGCCACAGCTAAGCAAAGGTTTGGATCATAAGGAGGGAAACCCTGAAATCCAGATCCTTCAGGAGGAAAGTACAGAAAGAGTGAGGTTGTGGCCTGGTTAATGAGCCCCAAAAATGTAAAGGTTAACCTCTGCTGGTACCAGACCCTTCCTGGGGGTTGGGGGGGATGGTGGCCCACCCTCCACTGCTCCCAGCTCCCCTTACCTGGGAAATGGACACTGCAAAATAGACAAAGAGGCAGGTAGCCAAGGCAATTCAGCACCAAAATGACTTTGGTCACTGTGGTGAACCCTAAGAATGTGAACTACTTTGCCCCTCCCCCACCAGGCCTCAAAGCCCCCTCTTCCTGGCCCTTGGCAGTGTCCAATCTGCAGGCAGTTGAGTCTTTGCTGTGGGACCTGTAATAACTGCTGGCAAGCCAGCAGCCACGTGGGGAGGCAGGGGCAACCCAGCCAGAAAGGGATATTGGGGAGGTTAGCAACCTAACCCAGGTTAGCAGCCTGAGGTTGCCTAGCAACCCTCAGACAACACAGTAGCCCTGAGGGGTGTTTGTCCTCTCCTTTGGTTTAGTACTCACATGGAAGTAGACATGGAAAATGTAAGGGATGGGGTCAGGGACTCTCTTTGACTAAACCTCACTTAGGCTCCTCTCAACTAGGGCCTGACTTTTGAGCTTCTGTGTTCAACTGTGCATTGCACAATTTTAACAAAAATCTTGATAACTCCATTTAACCAGAATCCCCTACCCTTACTATCTGATCACCTTCAACATCTGATCGGATCCCTCATCCTTCACCACTGCCCAGGTTATGTCTGATCACCCTGGCCTGCCCTCAGCAAGAACCCTGTTAGGTTAGTTTATCCAGAATCCACCTTTTATCTCTGATGTTTCCATCCACCAACCCCCCTCCCCACAACCCTGCTTCTTGGCTATAAAGTCCCACTTTGCTTGTGGTATTCCAAGTTAAGCACAATATCTCTCTTTTACTATAAAACCCCATTGTAGTAGTCCCCCTGAATAAAGTCTGCCTTGTCTTTAATAAGTGTCATAAATAACTTTTTCTTTAATGCTGGCATGATTGTTCCAAAATTAGGAGCGGAAATGACCAAGCAGAGAATGAGATTTTCCTCAGAAAGAGCACCATTTAATAACACTTGAATATAGTCAAATAATTTTTAACAACTACTTGGAGTAACATTGCTAGCCAGCTGGCTAGATATAGCCAGCTTCCCTTGGCCTGAGAACCCCTCCATGGGCTGCCAGACTTTTTGGAACTCCAGACTTTTTTAGGCTAAGTCCTTTTGCCACATGCCCAACTCTCTGTCAGGGACTCTTTCCTGCCATATTACACCATCATCTTGACTGCAAGGTCTACCATCTGCACTTTCCTACTAGACACGGATCTCAGCCAAGTGATGGGAAAAAGAGCAAGGGACTTGTGTCTAGAATATATAAAGAACTCTTACAGTGCAACAGTAAAAAGCTAAATTACCCAATTAAAACATGGGCAAAGAATTTGAATATACAGTTATCCAACTGAGATATACAGATGGCAAGAAAGCAGATGAAAATATGCTTAGATGTCATTAGTAGTCAAGGAAATTCTGTAAATCAAAATCACAATGACATACTATTTCACATCAACCAGGATGGCTAGAACTGAAAAGTCAGATAACAAGCATTAGAAGAAAATCCAGAGAAATATGAGGCCTCATACACTGCTAATGAGAACATAAAATAGTGAAACCACTTTGGAAAATAGTCTGGTGGTTCCTCAAATGATAAACATAGGGTTACCATATTACCAAGCAACTCCACTCCTAGGTATGTAGGAAAAAAGAATTTTCATTCCCAAAAGAAATGAAAACATATGCCCACACACAAACTTGTTCCCAGATTTTTATAACAGCATTATTCACAAGAGCCAAAAGGTGGAAACAACCCAAATGTCCATCAGAAGACAAGTGGATAAACAAAAGTGGTATACCCATACAGTGAAATATTGCTCAGCTATAAAAAAGAATGAAGTGCTGATACATATGCTACAACATAAATGAACCTTGAAAACATCATGTAAAGTGAAGGAAGCCAGTCACAAAAGGCCACATACTATGTGATGCCATTCATATGAAAGTGCAGAATAGGGAAATATAGACAGAAAGTAGATTAGTGGTTGCTTAGGGCTGTGATGAGGGGATGAAGGAGGGGGCAATAGCTAAACTGTTTCTTCTTGAGGTGATGAAAATTTTCTGAAGTTGACTATGATGATTACATATATCTGTGAATATACTAAAAACCATTAAACTACATGTATATCTTAAATGGGTGAGTTGTATGATATGTTAATTATATTTCAACAAATATTAAAAAAAGAAATCAGACATAAAAAGAATGAAGAATGCTTAATTTAACCAAAATAAAAGTGAGCAGTAGAAGGCCTTTTTTAATCCTCCTGCATACACACACACACACACACACACACACACACCCCGCACCACCCTTCTAAACTCAACTGTGGCACCTAAAATAGGTTCTGGCATACATAGTAGGTGATCAAGAAATTTTTGTTAAATTAAGGAATATAGTTTATATTTAAGAATGGATTTATTGGGGATGGGCAAAGGAGTAATACAGTCACCAAAGGCCATCCACCACTGGTGAGAGAGATAGGGGCTAGATGGGATATTGGAAGGTGGTCATTACAAATTCTCCTTCTACAGTAAGCTTGGTAAACAACTACTTCCCTGAAATCCAGGGAAGCACACCAGCTTTTAGCTGCCCAACCCTAGCCTCAGTCACCATTTCCTCTCTAGTCAAATCCCTTTTCTTGACAGTTACTCCATCACATTCTGCTCTTACCAAGACCATCATTCCCATTTCTCTTGTCCAATCTCACTACTAGGAGTGAGACTACATCAAAAGAGCTGCTTTGTGAGGTAATGAGCTTCATGTCACAAGAAGTGCTTAAGCAGAGGATGGAGATGTACTACTAGGATTTTGTAGAGACCATTTCTGTATAAGATTCCATCACATACTGCGTAAGCATGGTAAACTCACTTGACATCACTAAATTTCAATTTCCTCATCTGTAAAATGAGTGTATGCATGTATACATGCTCCTCAAATTTTTTTACCAGAACTTAATTCAATTAAGTTCTTAAAACCCTTATACCCTACTTTAAAGAAACCCACAATAAGGAATTCTGAATTTTTAAGTCAATAACCTTTCAAAGGTACAGGAAAGATATGAATTTTAAAAAGGAATAGTCTATAATAAATAACATTTTATTGGATTATAACCCAAAGTGTAAGATACATGATTCCATACTGGTATCAATAAGTGACTGAACAAATAAATAAATAGGGAAAAAGAAAAAAAATCTTCCTTTCAGAATGATGCCAATCATATATTTAGATAGTCCTTTACTTCAAGAGGTGGAGCTTAACACCCACGCCCTCAGTAATAACTCACTTCTAGCCAATGTGTGTATAGAACATACATGTGTACAGAAATGGAAGCATAGTAACTTTATGGTGGAGAACTCTGGCAGACACTAACTTAGGTAGGCACTACCTTACATCACCATGATGTCATGCACCCCCAGATACCATGCGATGAGGACACTTCACCTCTGTGCTGTTCTTTCCCAAAACCTATAGCCCCAGTCTAGTTATGAGAAAAACATCATACAAATGCAAATTGAGGGACACTCTATGAATACCTGGCCAGTACTCTTCAAAATTGTCAAGGTCATGAGAACAAAGGAAAGACTGAAAAACTGTCAGACCAAAGGAGACTAAGGATACACAATGACTAAATGCAATGTGGTAGCCTGGATTGAATCCTGGAACAGAAAAGAACAGTAATGGAAAAATTGGTGTAATATGAATGAAGTCTGTAGTTTAGTTTACGTAATGTACCAATGTTGATTTCTTAATTTTGACAAAGGCCCATGGTTATGTAATATGTTAACATAAAGAATTCAGTAAAGTTTCAGGATCACTTTCAATACAAAATTAATACAGAAAAATCTGTTGGGTTTCTATACACTAATAATGAACTATCAGAGAAATTAAGAAATCAACTCCATTTACAATTTTATCAAAAAGAATAAAATATCCAGGGATAGAGATTCAAGATGGTGGCGTGAGAGGTGAGACAGATAATTCCTCCCCAAACCACATGTAGTGTGAAAATATAGTTAATACAACTAGCCCTAAAACAGCAACAGGAAAGAAGGCTGCACCAGACTGCAGACCTCACGAAACAGGGTAACGTATGAAAGCCTTGATCCGGTGGGACTCAAGCCCTTCCCTCACTTCAGCTCACTGATGGGAAGAAGAGAAACACAGCGGGGAGGAAGTGGAAGCCTAGAATTGCTGAACACCCAGCCCTGGAGGTCTGCTTTGGACCCCAGACATACACTGTGTGGTGCTCTGCAGGTTGCTGGGGCTGTGGAGCTGGGACAGGTGGAGTGTTTGAAAGACTATTCCGGGTCTTTTGTGGAGGACAGGAATCCACAGCTGGCCGCTCTGGGATAGAGGAAAGACGGGCAGTCAGAGAGGCTTCCTAGCAGCGAGAGGGCTGCTGAAGGGGTGGAGGTTGCATAGAGCTTGCTGCGCAGGAGTAAGAATAGGTGGACAAGGTTGTCTGGGTGCACTCTGCCCAGCGGGTTAGGAACTGTATGGAGCTTCAGGTGCCCCATCCACCTGGCTGCCTACTCAGTTCCAAGGCCCCCCACGGTGACATGCAGCCTGCTGCACTTTCCTCCTGGCCTGCCAGCCCCTGCTCGCAAACCAGCAGTCACTGCGCTGGCATCAGGCCAGCCAGAGGGAGGCCCGGCCTACAACAGCCAGAGATGCCAAGCACAGAGGCTTATACCTGTGTGATCGGCCCACTGGCTCTGATACTGGAGACAGGCACTGCAGCTGGGAATCAGGAAAGAGGCCTTTCCTCCCCGGAGGTACCAGCGCTGCTCCCCTATGACCCCCAACCTCACGCTAGGGGCTGAGCAGCTCCAGAGATTAGAGCTTCTCAGCACTAGAGGGCACCACATAGAATTATGAAATGGCAAAGAAACCTGGTTCAGACGAAAATCTCACAAAACCCATAAAAAGGGCCAAATGAAACTGAACTCACCAATCTTCCTGAAAGGGAGTTTAAAATAATAATCATAAACATGCTCATGGAGGTACAGAAAAATATTCAAGAACTCAGAGATGAATTTAAGATGGAGATTCAATCATTAAAAAATTCCATATGTGAAATGAAACATACAATGGAGGGATTTAAAAGCAGATTAGATGTAGTAGAAGAGACAGTAAATGGGATAGAAATTAGAGAACAGGAATACAAAGAAGCTGAGGCACAGAGAGAAAAAAAGATCTCTAAGAATGAAAGAATATTGAGAGAACTGTGTGACCAAAGCAATATCCGCATTATAGGGGTACCAGAAGAAGAAGAGAGAGAAAAGGGGAGAGAAAGTGTCTTTAAGGAGGTGATTGCTGAAAACTTCTCCAATCTGGGGAAGGAGATAGTTTCTCAAGCCAAGGAGGTGCACAGATCTCCCAACACAAGGGACTCAAGGAAGACAACACCAGGACATATAATAATTAAAATAGCAAAGATCAAGGATAAATACAGACTTTTAAAAGCAGCTAGACAGAGAAA
This sequence comes from Smutsia gigantea, assembly GCA_032199065.1. Lineage (NCBI taxonomy): Eukaryota > Metazoa > Chordata > Mammalia > Pholidota > Manidae > Smutsia > Smutsia gigantea. Next base: position 14,159 of record JAVSCE010015547.1, read on the forward strand.
AAAGATCACATACAAAGTAAAACCCATCAGACTATCATCAGATTTCTCAACAGAAACCTTACAGGCCAGAAGGGAGTGGCATGATATATTTAATGCAGTTAATCAGAAGGGCATCGAACCAAGAATACTCTACCCGGCAAGGTTATCATTTAAATTTGAAGGAGGGATTAAACAATTTTCAGATAAGCAAAAGCTGAGAGAATTTACCTCCCACAAACCACCTCTACAGTGCATTTTGGAGGGACTCCTATAGATGGAAGTATTCCTAAAGCTAAACAGATGTCATTAGGGGAAATACAACCACAGCAAAGTAGAACAATTAATTACTAAGTGGATGCAAAATCAAATCAACTATCCCCAAAGCCAAGCGAGGATAGACAAAAAGAGTACAGAATATGATACCTAACATATAAAGAATGGAAGAGGAAGTAAAAGGAGGAAAAAAAAAAAAGAACCTTTAGGTTGTGTTTGTAATAGCATACAAAGTGAGTTAAATTAGACTGCTAGATAGTAAGGGCATTACCCTTGAACCTTTGATAACTATGAATCTAAAGCCTGAAATGGTATTAAGTGCATACCTATCGATAATCACCCTAAATGTAAAGGGTCTGAATGCACCAATCAAAAGAGATAGAGTCACTGAATGGATGAAAAAACAAGATCCATCTATATGCTGCCTGCAAGAGACTCACTTTAAACTCAAAGACATACACAGACTATAAGTGAAGGGATGGAAAAAGATATTTCATGCAACTAATAGGAAGAAAAAAGCAGGAGTTGCAGTACTTGTATCCTTCTAAATAGACTTCAAAACAAAGAAAGTCACAAGAGACAAAGAAGGACATTACATAATGATAAAGGGGACCGTCCAACAAGAGGATACAACTATTATACATATCTATGCACCCAACACAGGACCACCTACATATGTGAAACTAATACTAACAGAATTAAATGGGGAAATAGAATGCAATGCATTCATTTTAGGAGACTTCAACACACCACTCACTCCAAAGGACAGATTAACAAAACAGGAAATAAGTAAGGGGAGAACACAACAGAACACTGAACAACACATTAGAACAGATGGACGTACCAGACATCTATAGAACATTTCACCCCAAAGCAGCAGGATACACATTCTTCTCAAGTGCACTTGGAATATTTTCCAGAATAGGACACAGACTAGGCCACAAAAAGAGCCTCAGCAACTTCAAAAAGACTGAAATTGTGGTGATGTGCTTCTCAGATCACAAAGGTATGAAACTAGAAATAAATTATGCAAAGAAAACAACAAATCCCACAAACACATAGAGTCCTAACAACATGCTCCTAAATAACCAATGGATCAATGGCCAAATAAAAACAAAGATCAAGCAATATATGGAGACAAATGAGAACAATACTTCAACACTGCAAAATCTGTGGGACGCAGTGAAGGCGGTGCCAAGAGGGAAGTATACTGCAATACAGGCCTACCTCAGGAAAGAAGAACAATCCCAAATGAACAGTCTAAACTCACAATTAATGAAACTAGAAAAGAAAGAACAAATGAGGCCCAAAGTCAGTAGAAGGAGGGAAATAATAAGGATTAAAGCAGAAATAAATAAAATCGAGAAGAATAAAATAACAGAAAGGATCAATGAAAGCAAGAACTGGTTCTTTGATAAAATAAACAAAATAGGTAAACCCCTAGCTAGACTTTTCAAGAAAAAAAAAGAGTCTACACACATGAACAGAACCAGAAATGAGAAAGGAAAAAATCACTATGGACAATACAGAAATACAAAGAATTATGAGAGAATACTATGAAAATTATACGGTAAACTGGATAACTTAGAAGAAATGGACAACTTTCTAGAAAAATACAGCCTTCCAAGGCTGACCTAGGAAGAAATAGAAAATCTGAATAGACCAATTACCAGCAATAAAATTGAATTGGTAATCAAAAAACTACCTAAGAACAAAATTCCTGGACCAGATGGTTTCACTGCTGAATTTCAACAAACATTTAGTAAAGACCTAATATTCATCCTCCTTAAACTTTTCCAAAAAGTAGAAGAGGAAATACTCCCAAACTCAATCTACAAGGCCAACATCACTCTAATACCAAAACAAGGCAAAGACACCACAAAAAAAGAAAATTACAGATGAACATAGATGCAAAAATACTCAACAAAATATTAGCAAACTGAATTCAAAAATACGTCAAAAAGATCATCCATCATGATCAAGTGGGATTCATCACAAGGATGCAAGGATGGTACAACATTGGAAAATCCATCAACATCATCCACCACATTGACAAAAAGAAGGACAAAAACCACATGATTATCTCCATAGATGCTTAAAAGCCATTTGAAAAAATTCAACATCCATTCATGATAAAGACTCTCAACAAAATGGGTAGAGGGCAAGCACCTCAACATAACAAAGGCCACAAATGACAAACCCACAGCCAACATTATACTTAATAGTGAGAAGCTGAAAGCTTTTCCTTTAAGATCAGGAACAAGACAAGGATTCCCATTCTTCCCACTTCATTCAACATAGTTCTGGAGGTCCTAGCCATGGCAATCAGACAACACAAAGAAATAAAAGGTATCCAGATGGGTAAAGAAGAAGTCAAACTGTCGCTGTTTTCAGATGACATGATATTGTACATAAAAAACTCTAAAGAGTCCACTCCAAGACTACAAGATCTAATATCTGAATTCAGCAAACTCCAGGATACAAAATTAATATACAGAAATCTGTTGCATTCCTATACACTAATGATGAACTAGCAGAAAGAGAAATCTGGAAAACAATTGCGTTCACAATTGCATCAAAAAGAATAAAACACCTAGGAATAAAACTAACCCATGAAGTGAAAGACCTATTCTCTGAAAACTACAAGACACTCATGAGAGAAATTAAAGAAGATACCAATAAATGGAAACACATCCCATGCTCATGGATAGGAAGAATTAATACTGTCAAAAGGGCCATCCTGCCTAAAGCAATCTACAGATTCAATGCAATCCCTATCAAAATAACAACAGCATTTTTCAATGAACTAGAGCAAATAGTTCTAAAGTTCATATGGAACCACAAAAGACTCCGAATAGCCAAACAATCCTGCGAAGGAAGAATAAAGCGGGGGGAATTTTGCTCCCTGACTTCAAGCTTTACTACAAAGCCACAGTAATCAAGACAATTTGGTACTGGCACAAGAACAGACCCAAAGACCAATGGAGCAGACTAGGGAAACCAGATATAAACCCAAGCAGATATGGTCAATTAATATATGATAAAGGAGCCATGGATATACAATGGGGAAATGACAGCCTCTTCAACAGCTGGTGTTGGCAAAACTGGACAGTTACATGTAAGAGGATGAAACTGGATTATTGTCTAACCCCATACCCAAAAGTAACTCAAAATGGATCAAAGACCTGAATGTAAGCCATGAAACTGTAAAACTCTTAGAAAAAAATGTAGGCAAAAATCTCTTGGACATAAACATGAGTAACTTCTTCATGAACATATCTCCCGGGCAAGGGAAAAAAAAGCAAATGAACAAGTGGGACTTTATCAAACTAAAAAGCTTCTGTACAGCAAAGGACATTGTCAGTGGAACAAAAAGACATCCTACAGTATGGGAGAATGTATTCATAAATGACATATCTGATAAGGGTTGACATCCAAATTATATAAAGAGCTCATGCACCTCAACAAACAAAAAGCAAATAATCCAGTTTGGCAGAGAAGCTGAACAGACACTTCTCCGAAGAAGAAATTCAGATGGCCAACAGGCACATGAAAAGATGCTCCACATCCCTAATCATTAGAGAAATGCAAATTAAAACCACAATGAGATATCACCTTACACCAGTTAGGATGGCCAACATCCAAAAGACAAACAACAAATGTTGGTGAGGATGTGGAGAAAGGGGAACCCTCCTACACTGCTGGTGGGAATGTAAAATAGTTCAACCATTGTGGAAAGCAGTATGGAGGTTCCTCAAAAAACTCAAAATAGAAATACCATTTGACCCAGGAATTCCACTACTAGGAATTTACAGCCCAGTTTGAAAAAGACATATGCATCTCTATGTTTATCACAGCACTATTTACAATGGCCAAGAAATGGAAACAACCTAAGTGTCCATCAGTAGATGAATGGATAAAGAAGATGTGGTACAATTTGCAGCAACATGGATGGAGCTGGAGGATAGTATGCTCAGCGAAATAAACCAGGCGGAGAAAGACAAGTGCCAAATGATTTCCCTCATTTTTGGAGTATAACAACAAAGCAAAACTGAAGGAACAAAATAGCGGCAGATTCAGAGACTCCAAGAAGGAACTGGTGTTTACCAAATGGGAGGGGTGTGGGAGGGTGAGTGGGGAGGGTGCGCATTACGATTAGCATGTATAACGTAGGGGGGGACATGAGGAAGGCAGTGTAACACAGAGAAGACAAGTAGTGGTTCTATAGCATCTTGCTACACTGATAGTGGCTGTAATGGGGTTTGTGATGGAGACTTGATAATAGGGGGAGTCCGGTAACCATAATGTTGTTCATGTAATTGTACATTAATGATAGCAAAATGAAAAAAATTTGTATATATCCATCATGAAGAAACTCCCACAATATAAGGTTAACGGAAAAAAAAATATCCAGGGATAAATTTAATCAAGGAGGTGAAAAACCTAGTTATTGAAAACTGTAAGACATTAATGAAAAAAATAGAAGAAGACACAAATAAATGGAAAGATACTCACAACTCGTAGATTGGAAGAATTAACATTGTTAAAATGTACATACTACCAAAGCAACCCTCAGATTCAAAGCAGCCCCTATCAAAATACCAATGTCATTTTTTACAGAATTAGAACAAATAATCCTAAAAGTTGCATGGAACCACAGAAGACCCTGAATAGCCAACGTAATCTTGAGAAAGGAAAACAAAGCTGGAGGCATCATGCTCCCTGATTTCAAAGCTATAGTAATTAAAACAGTACAGTATTGGCATAAAAACAGACAAGTAGATCAATTGAACAGAGCAGAGGGCCCAGAAACAAAGTCACACATATATGGTCAATTAACATATGACAAAGGAGCCAAGAATATACAACGGAGAAAGGACAGCCTCTTCAATAAATGATATTGGGAAAACTGGACAGTCACATACAAAGGAATGAAACTGGACAACTATCTTACACTATACACAAATATAAACTCAAAATGTATTAAATAACTGAATCCATAAGGTAAATGTAAATTGGTGCAGCCATTAGGGAAAACTGTATGGAGGTTCACCAAAAATTAAGAATAGAACTAGCATATGATCCAGTAATTTCATTTCTGGTTATTTATGTAAAGGAAACAAAATCACTAATTAAAAAAAATATGCACCCCCATGTTCATTGCAGCATTATTTACAATGGCCAAAATATGTAAGCAACCTAAGTGTTCCCTGATGGATAAATGGATACAGAAATTGTGATATATATATATATAGACACACAATTATTCAGCCATAAAAAAGAATGAAATCTTGCCATTTGTGACAATATAGATGGGCCTAAAGGGTATTATGCTAAGCGAAATAAGTCAAAGAGAAATACTGTATGATCTCTCTTATATGTGGAATATAAAAATAAATAAAGTAGTAAATTAAAAAACGAGCTCATAGATTCAGAGGACAGATTGGTGATTGCCAGAGGTGGGGGTGGGGTGGGGTAAGAGAAATGAATGAACTGTTTTTGTATTTAGTTTAAATAAATTTGAATTTAAAAATAAGGGGAAACTAGGTGCAGGACATACATAAATTCTCAGTACTATATTTGCAACTTCTATGTGAATCTAAAATCATTCCAAATAGGTTATTAAAAGTAAAAAAAGAAATAATTTCAAGATACCTTTAACAGGATTCAAAGGACCTTAATTCAACTATCCACCCAAGATTTTTGCAGAGAGAGGCCCTAGAACATAATGGTTAAGAGTTGATTAAGTCCCAGCTCTGCTGCTTATTAGCTGTGTGACCATGAGTGAACGACTTAACCCCTTTATGCCTCATTTTACTCATCTCTAAAATGAGGATAATAATAATACTTACTTCACAGGGCATTTGTTAATGAGGTAGTATTTGTTAATATTTTAAAGTGCTTAGAACAATGCTTAGGACTGGTAAATGCTATTTAAGTGCTTACTAAATAAAATATAAAGTAATACTGCCACAAAAATTTCTGGATAGGCTCTACTTATGCAGCAGCCCATCATATACCTCAGTACACAACCACTGGAGTCATACCACATATCCAGAATACAATTTAGGGCTATTTATAAAACTAGCAACTGTGAGGTAGCCTCCACAGTACCCAAAATGGGGACCAGAGAAGCTCCTTTAGAATAACAGGCTGCCTTGGGGACTCCAGATGTAGACTGGCAGCTAACTGCAGATGATGGTATGTCAGAGGGAAACCTACTAGACACTGTTGTGCCCAGGGATGTATTTGTATTCCTTTCTCCATATATTTGCTTGGGTTGCTTTCTTCTTCCAAGGCTCCCCCACTCATTCTCTGATTAATTAAGACCTTCTTTAACAGCTAATTTAAATCCTGCCTCAGCTATGAAGCCTCCTGGGCCTGCTGCAGCCTTTCTTTGGACTCCAGCAAGGCGAGCTGGTTCCTTCACTAGGCCAAGAGAACGGGCTGCCTTAGGAATTTCTCTCTCTCCTCCTCCAGATCTGAAGTGCCTTAAGGGCAGGCACTGCCCTTGCTTCCCCGACAGGACAGCCTCCCCCTCTGTGGGAAGGGAAACAGTAATTGGTGCTCAAAACAAAACCGGAAGTCCCCTCCTCCTTTCATCATCAAATACTTATTGATCCCTGTGCTTGGAGCCCTTGTCCTGAGGAAGCCCACAGTCGTGGATCAAAACTTTACACACCAAATTCACAATACCGTTTGCCTCTGGTGGGGGTAGGGAAGATGGGATGGGGGAAGCAACAAAGGAGGCTTTGTTTGACTTTCTCAGTAATGTTCTTTTAGGCATAATTTAATTATCTGGAGAAATAGGAAAAAATGGCTTCTGAGGGCATAAAACTGAGGCAAAGGTGGGGGAAGGGGACAGTTCTGATAGTAGAGAGAGAGGTTGGAGTGTGGGGCTTGGGAGAGAAGCAGTAGGGGAGAGATAGGAAAGTATGACCCTTACCCCAGTGTTTCCACATCTTCAGTAGATTCTACTCCCTGCTTCTAATTCTTTTAGAAAATTAAAGCTTTCATGCAATTGGATTGTGTGTGAGAACCAGAGAAAGCACATGTCTGCTTTATACAAAATAAGCATGCCCCCCTCTCCCAGGAGTTTCAGCTGCAGCAGCTTTGCGTCAGTGACTACCATCTCCACGCAGGTGCTCAGGCAGAGAACAAGATATACTGTGCCAGCCCTCCTAAGGCTCCCAGTGCAGGGATGTGACAGGTAATAAACAAGCAAACAAGTAAATACATAATTGCAAACTGCTAGGAAGAAAGAGAGTGTCTGGGAAGAGGGTTTACTTTAAACTTGGTACACAGAGAGGACCTCTCTGAGGAGGGATACTTAAGCTGGGACCTAAAGAATAAACTGCCAGCCATGCAAAGACTAGGGGTAGGGTTGAGGAGAGTGCTTCAAGCGAAAGGAGCAATGAAAGAAAAAGACTAAAAAGAAGAAAGCCTGAGGAGAAATAGGTAGGAGAAGATATTATGTCCACAGGGTAAATTACCTGCTCAAGGTCACACAGCTAGTCAGTGACAAATGAGAGGATTAATGTGCTCCAACCTGAGAGGTAAAATTGAAGAGAAAGCTTGGGCTTCCAGGTAACATCTAGTAAGAGACCCTGGGACAAAAGAACAAGGACAGGGACTCCAAGCATTTTCTAAGATTCTGGAAATTTTGTTGATTTTCCAGTATTAGTGATTGTTGTTAAGCCCCGTTTCCCTGAGGGGACTGACAGCAAAGCCCTTGAATGAAAATCATGAAAAATACCAGATTAATAAAAATTTCCTGGGTTCCAGGCCCCTTATCTTTGGAGGCAGCAGAGATCAGGGACTTGCAGGCCTGGGTCCCACACCTCAGTCAGTTTTGAGAAAGCTTAACTCCAAAGCAAAGAGCAAAGGCTGACAACTCCTGAAGGAGAGAAAAGCAAGCTGAATTTCTGGGTTTGTGGAAAAATCCAAATTGGGGGGCTAGATGATTGGGGACATGGTGGGGAATTGAAGGGATGGAGGGGGCTTAAGAGTTTATCAGAATGCTCAGACAGACAGGTTACCTTGTTCACGGTCACATAGAAAAGCCAGGAGTGGAACCCAGGTCTGACAGATTCCACAGCCTTTCTGTTAGATCACCTAAGATGATTTTTCTCACAAATACTCTTTAATGTTGCTGTTATGTTGTTTTCAGAATTATTTTTTGAAAAAGTGTGTGTGTGTGTGTGTGTGTGTGTGTGTGTGTGTGTGTGTTGAGGAGAGACCTAATTAGCGTGGATATGCTTCTTTTCTTTTCTTTGCATATTTCTTCCTTGTTTATCTATGACTTGGCAGAATTATTAGAACAGCATATTTCTTGCTGGTAAGGCAACCTAATTCCAGAGAAATCAGGGCAACCCCTAGACCTGAAGAGAGGGCTAGAATACTGAGGATCCCCTTTTGGCCAGACTCTTTGGACTTTTGGGCCAGCTGAGCGAGGGCAGAGCTGAAGCATCCAATGGTGTCCACGGGCAGCAGTCTTGAGTTGTAGGCTGAGCCTCCATGATTGAGCTTCTGTGGGAATATAAACCTGGAAGGAAGGTCAGACAGTGCAGAGGGAGAGACACCTGCCTGCCAGTGTCAGAGACAGACAAAGTAGCTGAATGTTGAAAGAGCAAGAACAGGATAAGAGGTCTGGGCAGCTTGCCATCTTTTCCTGAGTCATTATTTCACTGTGTGGATTCCCTCAACTGGAAGTGCTATCAATTCCCAGCTTGTCAAACACAGTGTAGATGTTAAAAGCATGAGCTTTGAAGTCACTAGCAACCTTGGCAAATCACTTAACCTCTCTGAACTTAGGTTTTCCCATCTGTGAAACAGGGATAATGGTAGTCCTCATCTCATAAGATTGCTGATGAGATTAAGTGGTATGGCAAGCAACTGGAACAGAACTGACATACAGTACATCACCAGTGCATAGTATATATTATTTTATCAGACTGAATGCAAATGTAAATGACTGTTGGATTGTCCATGCCACTGTGTACTTCTTTTGGGTCAAATTATAGAAATACTGGCCTGGAAGGACTGGTAAGATTATCATTGCTCTTTCTTAATTTGACGTACAAGAAACCTAAGACTCAAGGGAGACAAATGCACTTGAGGCAAAGGGAAAAGCCTGTGCAAAAGCAAAAGGTATGAAAGAGAATAATAAGGGATTTGGAGTGGCTGCAATGCCAGATGATTGTGTTTATGTATGTGTTGGAGAGGTGGGAAAAAGAAGGAAGAATGGAGGGTAGATAAGGCTATAGAGAAAGCAGAGACAAGATGATAGTGTGCTTTGGTGTGAAAGTCAGGAGTGTGGACTTTACTTGGATCAGCAGTGTCCATTAAAAATATAATGTGAACAACATATGCAATTTTAAATTGTCTAGTAGCCACATTAAAAAGAAGAAAAAAGAAATGGCTGAAATAAACTTTAATATTATTTTTTATTTAAGGCAATATATCAAAATATTATCATTTCAACATGTCATCAACACAAATAATTATTAATGGCATATTTTGCATTCTTTTTTTGAATTTCACATTTTTTTAATACAAAGTCATTGAAATCTGGTATGTATTCACATTTGTAGTGTATCTCACTTTGAACTAACCACGTTTGAAATGCTCAAGAGCCACATGTGACTAGTGGCTAATATATTTGTCAGTGTAGATCTAGGCAATGGGAAGTCATTGAAGGGTTTTTTTAAGCAGGGGTGGGCCAGGGTCTGATGTGTGTCCCATAGCAAGACCTCTGGTGGTGATGGGACAGGGGCCACTCGGGATTGCTATGTATAGTTGTACAGGTTGTATGTAGTATAAAGAGCATGAATGGAGGCTGACATCTATCCCACATTCAAGCCATGCAGCCTGGCCCAACACTGCCAACTCAGAGGAAAGTGAACCTTTCCCTGATTTGTCAGCCCAGAGGAAGATACCTTTTTTCTAATTTTCACAATGATGCTGTATGTGCTAATAGTAGCTCTGGGGAATACCAGACCAGTATAGGAGGTACAATCCTCAATCTGTAACTCAGATAGATAAGAAATATCACATCCTTTTATAAATCAGTGTTAATTCCATTTTGAACTCCCAATTTCCATAAGTGTGGTGGGAAACTCAACCTTAGTTATTCTTGGGACCCTCACTCAGAGTCATGCCTGAGTGCTGGGATTTTATATGTATCAGGGGATGGGGGTATGGCCACTAGTTATCAAGTCATCTGCTCATTTTGGTTAATGCTGAGATATCCATTGGCCCCTGTACAGGGCCCTTCAGGTCTGGAAGCACTCTGATGCTTTTCAGAAAAACTTCTGCATGTGGTCTCAACTTGCCTACTTCTCTCTGAGGCCGTCCCAACACAGTGCCCAGAAGCCAGACCAGGGTCTGACACTCTTTCTCTTCTCCCCTTATACTGTGGGGTTTTTTTTTTTCAGTCTGGGAAAATCTTTTCCCCTTTCACTTTCTTCCAAGGTATTTTTTCTTCACTGAAAAATCTTTTCCTCCTTCTGGGGTTCAAGGCTATTGTGAACAAAAGTCAGGAAGTATGAGAAATGTCAGTATTCTGCCCTGCTACAAAACCTCCTGGTGGCCAAGAAGGCCTTAAGAAGTTACTTGCTTAAAGGAAGAAAAGAGAAAGAGGAATGTACAGGGAGAAAAAAATATATAAGTATATTAGTCTCTTAAAGTATTATCCAACTATAGGGCAACAAGAACTCTCACACCATTGGTGGAAGTATAAATTGGTACAACTATTTTGGCAAGGAGTTTATCTATCAAAGTTGAATATATCCATGTCAGAAATATCACTTGTAAGTATACATCCAGTATGAATGAGTGCTTATGACTACCAAAAGACATGTACAGGAGCATTCAGAACAGCACTATTCTTAATAGGCCCAGACAGGAAACAATCCAAACTTTCATCCACCATAAAATGGATGACTTAACATACAATGGAATATTCTACAGCAGTGAGAGTAAAACAGCATGCAGCAATATGACTGAATCTCACAAACATAATGTTGAGGTAAGGAAATCAGGCACAAAAAATCTGTACAGTATGATCCTATTCGTACATAAAGTTTTAAAAATGGCAGACCAAGCTAGGGTATTGAAAGTCAGTGTAGTGGTCACCAACAGGCAGGAGGGAGAGGAAGAACAAGAGGGGCTTTGGGATACTGGAAATGCTCTGTTTCTTGACCATGGGTAGGTTTAGTTATGATAATTTACTGATAATATATCAAGCTTATAACGTTGTGTGCTTTCCTGTATATATCCAATACAAAGTTGAAAAGTAGAAAGTTCAAAAAATAAAATAAAAAATATCAGCCAGTCACACCAATTAACTGCCTGTAGTAATAGTCCAGGTAATGAGGAATAAAGCCCTGAATAATTTAAGATGGTGGAAATAAGGAAGGAGAAGCAAGGATCAATGAATGATTGGATGTGGACATTACAGAGAGGAAGGCGTCAAAGACAACACCCAGGATTTGGCTTGGACAACTGGATAAAAGATTGGTGGAGATAGGGGGTCATCAGAAGAGGTAAGACTAGGTGAATAGGTAATGATACCTGATTGGCACAAGATGACCTCACAGTATATACAGGAAATTTATGTGAGAGTCTCTATGGCATGGAGTTTAAAAGCGAGGGCTGATTTTTTATTCTGGATATGATGGAGTAAACACACACTTCCCCATATTCCCACTAAACTTGACTATAAAACTTGTACAGAATGCAACTATTTGAGAGCTCTGAAAAATAAATATCAGCAGGCACATCAGAGAAGAACACTAGAAATTAAAGTACCACTAAAATGGTACTTTATTGTTTACCAAAATGAATTCATCATTTTTTTTTCCCTCCAGCATCTCCCATCATGAACTCAATGCATTCTGAAAACCGGAAGTGAGCACTACAGTGCAGATGGTTTGGGAGAAAACCTCTAGTTCTACCTGGGGGAGCAGCAAAGAGAAATCCAGCACAGAGAGGATGGAAGAGGTACCTGGATGCTTTTTTTCCCCCTCTTTTTTTCTGTTCTCTCACACCCCAGTCACCAGGTGGTCCCATAGTGGGGGTGGTGGCAGTGGCAAAGAGCATCCAGATATGGGAAATTGCAGAAGCCAAAACTCTTAAAGAGAGAAAGTTCAACAGATGTGAAACTCTAAGAGGGAGGCGTCCAAACCCATTGCTTTCTTTTTGTCTCTATCTGCCCCCTTGCTGTCCTCTCCCACTTGGCCCTAGACACAGCGCAATCCCGGACACGGGTTCTTTCTGGCCAGAGGACCAGAAATGGAGCCCAGGGAACCAGAAAGTACTGGAAAGACAATGGAGAGTGGGGAGCACTGGAACGTGGCCAGTAGAACTGTTTAAGAACTCTTGGTTTTACTCTTGACTTCTGCGTGCTTTAAACTGATCCTAATCAGCATAACGAAGACTGAGAACTGAGCAAATGGTCCTCTGGGAGGACCCAACTGATGGCTAGTTGGCAAACACGTAGGAAAGACCTGTTTAACGGTGCAAAATTAAAAAACCCTAACTGACATTGCAAAGACAGCCTGCAGAAGGAACAAAACAAAAATAGCCATATTCTTCATAGGCTTTGTGCCTGTGTGTGACTATGATAGCAGGGAGGAGGTTTTTGGGGATGATGGAACTGTTCTACATCCTGCTTGTGGTGGTGATTACATTAATCTATGCATGTATCAAAATTCATGGAACTAAATTCCAGTAAAGCAAAAGAAAAAAAATCATTTTTATTGAGTATCAATTTTAAAATAAAATAAAAAAAAGTGAGGGCTCTGGAGTAACTTCTGGTACCCCACTTACTAGCTGGAGACCCTGAATAAGTTACCAGCCCTTTGTGCTTCACAAAGTGTCACAGTTTCCTCACCCATCAGAGACAAACAGTTCCTGCCTTCTAGAGAGTGTGTTGAAGTGAAGGTTAAATAAGGTACTACATGCAATGAGCTTAGAACAGTCCTTGACACACAGCGTATGCTCAGTTAATGTCTATGTCCAGAAGACAGTTCAACATAAGGGTCTGGGGTGCAGGAGACAGGTGAGAAGACAGAAGAAATCACCATATGAATCACTGCTGGGTGTATTTCAGTATTTGTAGTCATAGGAAGAATAGCCGCTATGACCTGATATTTTTAAGCCTTCCAGACTGCCCAGCCACCACCCTTCTTCAATTCACTCCTGACCTTCCGCTTTTAGCACAGTTCCCAAGCCTCCATTTTGGTTGCCTGTCAGTTCATTGACTGGTTATAATCTCTCCAAACTAAAGTACTCTTTAAACTGTTCTCAGCCTTGGCTGTGGATTAAAATCTGTCAGACATTTTGTAAAACTACTGGCCAGACTCAAAAAACATCAGCAAAAAAGGCTGAGGAAGTGTTCTAGATTGCAGGATACTAAAGGGTAACTGAATGCAATATGTGAAGTTTGAATGGGGTGGAGGGGAATGTCTACTGAGGCCAGTATTGGGACTTTAAGGAAAATAAAATAAGATTTGCATGTGGAAGAATGTCTTTCTTCCCAGGAGATACACACTGAAGTATTTAGAGTTGAATGTCATGATGTCTGTAACTAACTTTCAAATGGTTCAGCAAAATAATAATTACTATTTAATATAATAATAATTGTGTATACACAATTTTAGTCACTTGTGTGCTAGATAGATAAAGCAAGATGGCAAAATATTAATAATTGCTATAACTGGCTGAGGGGTATATGGGCCCTCTTGTACTAATCGGACAACTTTCTGGATTTTAATTTTTTCCAAATATAAATGGGTAATAGAACATCACTTGGAGATTTTTCAAAATATATGTGCCTCTGTTGCAGCCCCAAACGAAGAAATCAAGACTTTCCAGGGCAGTGCCTGGGAATTGGCATTTCAAAAGTTCTAGGCCCACCACCCCACCCTCCACAATGAAGAAGCACCAATTTGAGAACCTCACCTCAAATCCAGCTCTGCTTCCTCTGGTTCTTGGTTTCCTTCAGATCCCAAACCCTGGCACTAGTTCTCTTTAGCATTGTTGCAGCTGGGCCTTCCTCCAACCCTTTGCAAAGCAGGTGCAGCCAGGCAGTAAGGGTAGTAAGAAGAGCAGTGAGCTGAGGATAGATCCTGGGGTACTCCAACATTTATCAGAGAAAGAAGACACCACGAGAGACTGAGAAGGGAGGGCCAGGAAAGTAGGATGGCAACCCCAAGAATATACTCAAAGCAGGACAGAGAGAAATGACAAGCCATTCTAGATGTGCCTGTCTAAAGTTTGCACAGGGTGAAGAGAGCTAAGGTGCCACATCAGTTCAGAAGTGGACCTTTTGGTGCCAGAGGAAGATTTTCCTGGCAAGCCTCTTCTTCCCTCCAGTGAACAGCCTGTGCCATGGGGCTGGTTGACAAAGGCACCTGAAATCTCAGACAGGAGAAATTTCCAAAAGCAAGGTCTCTGAGAAACAGATACTATCAAATCCCCAAAAGGAAGGTTTAGCAGGTCAGGGTGTTTGCCTTTGCTTGTTCCTCCTGCTGAGTTCTGGGACAGGATTCATAGTGTCTGTCATAGAGTCTGAGAGGTGTTGCGTGAAACCACTTCAGGGTCAGAGAAAATACACCCATGTGTTATCTGGGGGTTGGGGGAGCATGGAGCCTGCAGTCCACTGCTCCTAGCATCTGGTAAGATGTCTGTGAGACAAAATGCAGCCTTAGGGAAGAGAAGTGAAAACTTACCACTCTCCCCTTCACCAATTGGCCACACCACATCTGGGGGTTTCCAGCCAGTCATATGGGGCACCTGCACCCTAAGAGGTGTGTTGACCCAATGTGGATAAGTCTTTTTAACCTTCCATAAAGTCCAGTGAGGCTGGCATTTTAAAAGGGAAGAATGAAAGGAAGGAATAAACCAGAAAGAAACCAAGGACGTAGATTAAAGTTGAGCAGCACACTTCCTCCCATCCATCCTTCCCACAGCAGACCGAATTAGTGCACAAATCTCACCCTGAAACTGCTGGGCTCAAACCTTTTAAATGGTTTTTTATTGACCTTAGAAGCAAGTCCAAAATTTAAAACATGATATATAAGGCTCTTTGCAATCCAGTGCAAGCTGACTTTTCTAGCTTTGTCACCCATCATTTCCCCTTTACTCCTTCACTCACTCTACACTCCAGCTATCATATGTCTCTCTAGTTCCTAAACAAGTCATGTTTTATTCACCTCTGAACTTTTGCACATGTATGACTACTCACCAGCCACTTAAATCAAGCACAGTAGTTGAGAATACAGACTCCAGGACCATTTTTCCAGGGCTTAATTCCAGACGTGGCAAGTTTCTGATCCTCTCTACCTTCATTTCTTCAGTTGCAAAATGGAGCTACAAACAGCAGTCTTGTGAATGTCAGATGAGAGGCCGGACACACAGTCAGCACACCATACATGTTAGCTGTTGCTCAGCAAACACTGACTGGGTAGCTGCCCAGTAGGTATGAGGCCCTTCATGTCTGTTACATGCTACTTATAGAGGAAAAGACTGGCAGGTAAACAGGACATTATAATACAGTGTGATCAAAGTGAGGACAGAGCTGTGTGAGCCAGAAGGAGCAACTCATGGGTTCACTCCCTTCAACCCTTTCCTCTGCTGGATTTACCAGGGGTGTTACCTTGAATTCAATTTTTAGCCGGGTCCTGAGGCTTGAGGAAGATAGGAGAAAGTAAAGAACTTCCAACCTAGGGCTGGCATTCATACTTTAGGCACAGGTATACTCCTATTGGCTGTTAAAATATTGAAAGATTTTCTTACTGAATGGAAAATGCCCTGAGTACCCCAAGTGGTCCATAACTCCTCTTCCCCCTCTGCCTTGTGCTGTCTGGCTCTCAGCAGCAATGATTGGACACCACCAGCACCACCCTTGCTCCCTGCCAGGGCACACAAATGCCAGCTTGTCTGGCATTGTTCCTTTGCTCTGGTTGCCTTCTCCCCCACCAGTGGTAGCAGCCCTGGGCCTGTAAGCAAAAGTGAATTACCATTTTGTTCTGTGAAGATGCATTTTGAGCATCACCTCTGCCTGCACATGGGGATATTGCTTGCTTCATGAGTCTGAGGAGCTGTGTCTCCTTGCTTGTTGATATACTGGCTGCCTTGGGGTAGCTTTCGGCCTTCTTCTAGGCCATAGCCTATGCCTGCAATATCTTTTGGAAACCTGTTCCTATCCAGCAGCCTGGATTCCTCCCAGCCAAGCATCCCCCCACTCCAGAGTTTCCTATTACCTCCTAGATGTGCCTACTCCATTCTGTCAGTTTTACCTGCGCTATGCCAAGACTTACCCTGACATATGACATTATGGATGAGGTCCTGGTAGTCTATGATGCAGTACAGAGTAGGAGCTTTGGAGTCAGGAGTATCTGTGTTTGAATCTCAACTCTACCACTTCCTAACTGTGAACTTGAGCAAGTTACTCGGCCTCTCTGGACCTTGATTGTCTCACTTGCAAAATGGGATAATAATAGTACTTACCTCCCAGTGTTCTGGGGGAGGATTAAAGGACATAATAGTGAAAAACACTTAGAAGAGTGCCTGGCACATAGTAAAAGATCAGTAAATATTAGATATAATAATAATATTATTATTATTTTGCATTGAAGCTTCAATGGGCACATTTAGGCATATTTTCAGCTTGTCTCTTTGATCCACACAACACCTCCAGAGAAGTAGATATGAGAGGTATTGATTCGCATCCCAATTTTTGAAGTAAAGAAACTGACACTTGGTTCTATTAAGTAATATTAAGTAGCTGTGGTTAATGGCAAATACTCTGATTCCCCATTTAATGTTATTTTTCCCCACCAGAGAACAATGCAATAGGTGGATCATTACTCATTCAATAAATATTGAATGGCTACTCTGTACCAGGCACTATGCTGGGCACTAAGTACATGGTAGTGAACAAGGCAGACAGGTCCCTGGGCCCCTGGAGTTACCATTCTAGTGGGAGGAGTCAGTCAGTAAGCAAGGAGATAATAACACAAAGGATATAACAGTCAGTGTGATAAAAATAAAACAGGGTGATGTAGTAAAGAGTAACTGTGGGAAACTGGGTGGTGAAGGAAGGCCTTTCTGAGGAGATTTCCATGGCAAGGAGTTGAGCTGGCAGTCTTCTCACTTTGGATATGTAGCTGGAATCTGGGAGGGAAATTCTCAGAAAGGAGCTTCCAAGGTCCTGCTCTGGGCCACCAGAGACACATAGAAGGATCAGGATGGAGTGCGGCAAGTTAAAGATGGCTCAGAGCCTGATGTCAGGAGATTTGCTAAATTGGAGACTTTCTGGAAAGAGGCAGAAGAGCAATAAATTTGTGAACAGTGGAAGGGGATTTTTTTTCCCCTATAGGTATTATGTTAAAATATATTAAAAATAAACTTTATTGAGATATAATTTAGATAGAATAATGTTACCAATTTTAAGTGTACAGTTTGGTGAGTCTTGAGAAATGTATACATACACCTGTATTTAACACCTCCCCAGTTAAGGTATATATTAACATTTCCATACCCCTAAAATGTTCCACTGTGACTCTGCAGTCAATTCTAGTCAGAATTTTGTAGTGTCCCTCAGTTTGGGTTTACTTGATGGTTTATCGTGATTAGACTGGGGTTATAGATTTTTGGCAAGAATGCCACAGAAGGGGTGTGTCCTTCTCATGATGTCATATTTGTAGGTACATGGGATCAATATATCTTTACTGATGATGTTAACCTTAGTCACCTAATGAAGGAGTGACTGACAAGCCTATCCATGTTGTAAAGTTACTGTAACTCCTTTGAAATTAATAAATATCTTGGGGTAGATAGTTGAGACTATCCCATACAGATTTAAACTGACATTATGTGAGACCTATATACTGAATTAGAGGGTGTTGTTTTATTTTATTTATTTTGCTTGTCAGGAGCATGGTCTATTTTTCTATTTCTGTTATCCTTTTTAAAAAATTCATATTTTATTTTTGTATATTCAGATAGTTGAAAAAGCCTTTAAACCCAAGCCACTAATTCCTCATCTGTAAAAACAGCTAATAACAAACCATGTCATGAGATTTTTGAAAGAATTAAAGCACCTAGTAGTGTCTGGCATTCAGTAAGTGCTCTGTAAATGTCATTTCTTGCCTTCCTTAATACCCAAGTATTTAGTATTATTATCACTGTGGTAATTAGACACTTTTCTTTCTGGATGGGTGGCTCTAGGATATATAAATTCAATAGATTCTTTTATATTTTTTTCACGTTTTGACATCACAGAGACTTTAGTACAGGGGAACTGCTGAACTTTTTACATGTCTCTGAGCCACTGGGGAGAAAGCAGATGGAATTCTTTTAGTTGATGGGAAATTCTTACAGCTCCCAAGTATTTTTCATCCTTTGCCTTTGCAAAGCTCATTCACTACTTCTGGTACTTGGGGATTTGATTTTTCATAGATGTACAAATATATCTTATGCAAAAGTGGCATTTTTGTTTCTACCTCTCCTATAATTCTACTTTTCACTTTTCTTATTTCATTATTAGAACTATTTTAAAGTGGAATTTTAACAGAGGTAATCTGTGGTTTCTGTTGTTAACCAGAATTAACCTAATATGAGCATTTCTTTGGAGCAGTATACTTTGATGTTAAATAAAAAACAGTATAACATGCCTCTCCTCACCCCTGTTTAAAGGTTTAAGTGAATCTTTTCTTTCTCTTTTTTCCTTGCTCCAAATTTTATTTCCCCTTCCCTAAACTTGTTTGCTTTGTTATTTGTTCCCTTTCTAAGTTTTTGAGGCATGGTCTTAATTCATTGTTGCTTTTTTGTACTAATACAGACTTTCAAGTATACAATACTGCCTTGGCAATCTCCCATAAAGTGTTACTCGCATAAAATCAGCCTGACCAATTTTTCCTTTTACCTGATGTTCCATCACTGTTACTGAAGGTCTGTATTACAATATTTGATATTGTGCTCAGCATGGGCTTTTTTGTGTGTTAATTTGATTTCTTAATATAGTACATTAAAACATTATTTATTTTGAGTATTGTTTTTTGGCAACCCCTTGAATTTTTCCCCTGAGGCAAGTGCCTCTCTCACTTCACCTCAACCTAGTCCTGCAGTAATTTTCCAGATGAGTTCTGCTCACAACTTCCTTTTGAAATGGAGGCCTGATGTTCAGAGGCTTATCATATCAACCCAATTA
>JAVSCE010015548.1:0-108174 GCA_032199065.1 Smutsia gigantea
CGAATCTAAAGCCAGCAATGGCAATAAGTACATATATATCAATAATCACCCTAAATGTAAATGGACTGAATGCACCAATCAAAAGACACAGAGTAACAGAATGGATAAAAAAGCAAGACCCATCTATATGCTGCCTACAAAAACTCACCTCAAATCCAAAGATATACACAGACTAAAAGTGAAGGGATGGAAAAAGATATTTCATGCAAACAACAAAGAAAAAAAAGCAGGTGTTGCAGTACTTGTATCAGACAAAATAGACTTCAAAACGAAGAAAAGTAGCAAAAGATAAAGAAGGACATAATGATAAAGGGGTCAGTCCAACAAGAAGATATAACCATTATAAATATATATGCACCCAACACAGGAGCGCCAGCATATGTGAGACAAATACTAACAAAATTAAAGGAGGAAATAGACAGCAATGCATTCATCTTAGGAGACTTCAAAACACCACTCACTCCAGAGGACAGATCAACCAGACAGAAAATAAGTAAAGACACAGAGGCACTGAACAACACACTAGAACAGATGGACCTAACAGACATCTACAGAACTCTACACCAAAAGCAACAGGATACACATTCTTCTCAAGTGCACATGGAACATTTTCCAGAATAGACCACATACTAGGCCACAAAAAGAACCTCAGTATTTTCAAAAATATTGAAATCCTACCAACCAACTTCTCAGATCACCAAGGTATAAAACTAGAAATAAATTTTAGAAAGAAATCAAAAAGACTCACAAATACATGGAGACTTAACAACACTCTCCTAATTAATCAATGGGTTAACGACCAAATCAAAACAGAAATCAAAGAATATATGGAGACTAATGACAACAAAAACACAAAGCCACAACTTCTGTGGGACGCAGCAAAGGCAGTTCTAAGAGGAAAGTATATTGCAATCCAGGCCTATTTAAAGAAGGAAGAACATTCCCAAATGAACAGTCTAAAGACATAATTACTGAAATTGGAAAAAGAAGAACAAATGAGGCCCAAAGTCACCAGAAGGAGGGACATAATAAAGATTAGAGAAGAAATAAATAAAATTGAGAAGAATAAAACAATAAGAAAAATCAATAAAACCAAGAGCTGGTTCTTTGAAAAATAAACAAAATAGATAAACCCCTAGCCAGACTCATTAAGAGAAAAAGAGAATCTACACACATAAACACAATCAGAAATGAGAAGGAAAAATCACGACGGACCCCACAGAAATACAAAGAATCATAAGAGAATATTATGAGAATCTATATGCTAACAAGCTGGAAAACATAGAAGAAATGGACAACTTCTTAGAAAAATACAACCTTCCAAGACTGACCAAGCAAGAAACAAGAAAAACTAAACAGACCAATCACCAGCAACGAAATTGAGTCGGTAATCAAAAAACTACCCAAGAACAAAACTCCCGGGCCTGATGGATTCACCTCTGAATTCTACCAGACATATAGAGAAGAAATAACACCGATTCTCCTTAAAGTTTTCCAAAAAATAGAAGAGGAGAGAATACTTCCAAACTCATTCTATGAAGCCAGCATCACTCTAATACCAAAACCGGGCAAAGACCTCACCAAAAAAGAAAATTACAGACCAATATCCCTGATGAACGTAGATACAAAAATACTCAACAAATATTAGCAAACCGAATTCAAAAATACATCAAGAGGATCATACACCATGATCAAGTGGGATTCATCCCAGGGATGCAAGGATGGTACAACATTCGAAAATCCATCAACATCATCCACCACATCAACAAAAAGAAGAACAAAAACCACATGATCATCTCCATAGATGCTGAAAAACATTTGACAAAATTCAGCATCCATTCCTGATTAAAACTCTCAACAAAATAGGTATAGAGGGCAAGTACCTCAACATCATAAAGGCTATATATGACAAACCCACAGCTAACATCATACTTAACGGCGAGACGCTGAAAGCTTTTCATCTAAGATCCGGAGCAAGACAGGGATGCCCACTCTCTCACTGTTATTCAACATAGTACTGGAGGTCCTAGCCACAGCAATCAGACAAAACAAAGACATACAAGGCATCCAGATTGGTAAAGAAGAAGTCAAATTTTCACTATTTGCAGATGACATGATATTGTACATAAAAAACCCTAAAGACTCCACTCCAAAACTACTAGAACTAATATCTGAATTCAGCAAGTTGCAGGATACAAAATTAACACACAGAAATCTGTTGCTTTCCTATACACTAACGATGAGCTAACAGAAAGAGAAATCAGAAAAACAATTCCATTCACAATTGCATCAAAAAGAATAAAATACCTAGGAATAAACCTAACGAAGGAAGTGAAAGACCTGTACTCTGAAAACTACAAGACACTCTAAGAGAAATTAAAGAGGACACTAACAAATGGAAATGCATCCCATGCTCTTGGCTAGGAAGAATAAATATTGTCAAAATGGCTATACTACCTAAAGCAATCTACAAATTCAATGCAATCCCTATCAAAATACCAACAGCTTTCTTCAATGAACTGGAACAAATAATTCTAAAATTCATATGGAACCACAAAAGACCTCGAATAGCCAAAGCAATCCTGAGAAGGAGGAATAAAACAGGGGAATTACACTCCCTGACTTCAAGCTCTACTACAAAGCCACAGTAATCAAGACAATTTGGTATTGGCACAAAAACAGACCCACAGCCCAGTGGAACAGAATAGAAGATCCAAACATTAACCCAAACATATACAGTCAATTAATATTTGATAAGGGAGCCTTGGATATACAATGGGGAGATGACAGCCTCTTCAGCAGCTGGTGTTGGAAAAACTGGACGGCTACATGTAAGAGAATGAAACTGGACTACTGTCTAGCCCCATACACAAAGGTAAACTCAAGGTGGATTAAAGACTTGAATGTAAGTCATGAAACCATAAAACTCTTAGAAAAAAACATAGGCAAAAATCTCTTGGACATAAACATGAGTGACTTCTTCATGAACATATCTCCCCGGGCAAGGGAAACAAGAGCAAAAATGAACAAGTGGGACTATATCAAGCTGAAAAGCTTCTGTACAGCAAAGGACACCATCAGTAGAACAAAAAGACATCTACAGTATGGGAGAATATGTTCATAAATGACATATCTGATAAGGGGCTGATATCCAAAATACATAAAGAACTCACGCACCTCAACAAACAAAAACCAAATAATCCAATTAAAAAATGGGCAGAGGATCTGAACAGACACTTCTCCAAAGAAGAAATTCAGATGGCCAACAGGCACATGAAAAGATGCTCCACATCACTAATCATCAGAGAAATGCAGATTAAAACCACAATGAGATATCACCTCACACCATTGAGGATGGCCAACATCCAAAACACAAACAACAACAAATGTTGGCGAGGATGTGAAGAAAAGGGAACCCTCCTACACTGCTGGTGGGACTGCAAATTAGTTCAACCATTGTGGAAAGCAGTATGGAGGTTCCTCAAAAAACTCAAAATAGAAATACCATTTGACCCAGAATTCCACTCCTAGGAATTTACCCTAAGAATGCAGCAGCCCAATTTGAAAAGGACAGATGCACCCCCTATGTTTATTGCAGCACTATTTACAATAGCCAAGACATGGAAGCAACCTAAGTGTCCATCAGTAGATGAATGGATAAAGAAGAGGTGGTACATATACACAATGGAATATTATTCAGCCATAAGAAGAAAACAAATCCTACCATTTTGCAACAACATGGATGGAGCTAGAGGGTATTATGCTCAGTGAAATAAGCCAGGCAGAGAAAGACAAGTATCAAATGATTTCACTCATCTGTGGAGTATAAGAACAAAGCAAAAACTGAAGGAACAGAACAGCAGCAGACTCACAGAACCCAAGAATGGACTAACAGTTACCAAAGGGAAAGGGACTGGGGAAGATGGGTGGGAAGGGAGGGATAAGGGGGAAAAAGGGGCATTACGATTAGCAGATGTAATGTTGGGGGGGCACGGGGAGGGCAGTACAACTCAGAGAAGGCAAGTAGTGATTCTATAGCATCTCACTACGCTGATGGACAGTGACTGTAATGGGGTTGGTAGGGGGGACCTGATGAAGGGGTAGTTTAATAATCGTAATATTGCACATGTAATTGTAAATTAATGATAATAAAATAAATTATATTTAAAAAAAAGAAAAAGGAAAGAATGGGAGGCATAAATCCTCCTTGAAGCTGAATTTTATGTCTGTGTATGTTATGTGAGAAAAAGCCAAAACTATAAATTGGTTATCTGCATTCTACAGTCAAGTAGAAGATTCTTCAAAGGAATGTCAAACTAAGTCAAATAGTCTGTAATCAAAGACAAGTCAGCAACCCAAACAGCAGTGTTGACTCAGTTGACTCAGATGTTACAAGAAGAACACTTGAAATGACTTGATGCACTGCTGCGGAGTTTGAGTCTGGGTCTGGAGGATGCTTATTAAAGTTGCACATCTGAACTTAACTTTACTCTCAATATTAATTGTGCCTCATAACATTGCCTGTCTAAAAAAATCTATTCTTAACTATTAGTTCATCATCTTTTGTTTGAGTATCTGGAACTTTTGTAATATCATGGTCACCAGTTGGCCTTAACACGCCCATCAGTTTGACTAAACTTTAGGTTGGTTTCTTTCTGACTATGGGCTCCTCATTTCCCATTTCTTAGAGCATTTACATTAGAAACTTGCAACTGTAAATTCTTTCTCTGCCTCTTTGAGATGTAAATACTCTGCATCCCAAGAAAGTCTCTCAAAGACCTGGAAGACATCCCTATGAAATGTAGTTATCAGTAAAGAGACCACCCCTATCTCCCATTCTCTGTGGGAGGTAAGGCACCTAACTTTGCTAAGTGCTGGTTAGTGAACACAGATGACCTAATTACTTTCACTAAACTTCCCCCTTACCCCACAGCACTCCAGTATTTTCCACTAGCCTACCCCAGCAACACTTATCCACCTGCTATTTTTTTTTAGGATACTGAGTTCAATCTCTCTCCCTATTGCAACAGTCTTGAATAAAGTCTTACCTGCCTGTTT
The DNA here is from genome assembly GCA_032199065.1 of Smutsia gigantea. Taxonomy (NCBI): domain Eukaryota; kingdom Metazoa; phylum Chordata; class Mammalia; order Pholidota; family Manidae; genus Smutsia; species Smutsia gigantea. The sequence goes on from JAVSCE010015548.1 coordinate 5,059, forward strand.
AACTGTTATCTCATCTGGTGCAATTTTTCCTTAAAAATGGGCCGATCTGTTTTGTCATTTCCCTGAATCGTTTACTCTCTTGGTATCAGGCAGCACTTTGCAGTTTCTTCGAAATCAGTAAAAGTGTTTTCTTTTAAATATGAGATTTAGAATAAACGTAACTGAAGTGGTCATGCATATGCATAACAAATGTAGTGAATGAATGACAGATGCATTGAAGAACAAAAACAACCAGAGTATAGAATATGAAGATTTAGATAATTGCTAATACTAAGGACTCATTCAGTGAAAAAACATTCTCCCAGTCTTCACCCTGAACAATATCCACATGTGCACATGCGCACTGCACACACACACAAAGAAGTATTAAGACTCTTTAACCAGATGCCACACAAAAAAATTGCTCATTTGGAAAACTTAGAATATCCTCTGCCAAGTGCAGAAATCTTCCTGATACGTGATGTGAAATGCATGAACATATCAACAGGATTTCAACTATAGAATGCCAAATGTTGATATTCTGGTAAGAAACTGCTTGTGTAAATAGAACAGCTATGTAAAGCCATAATATTTATAGTGGACAAAAACACAAACATATGAACAAAGTTTGATTATTGTTAATCATATAAGTAGTGTTTAATACCCAGAGTTCTTAAGGATAAACAAACAAAAACCCCAAAATAATATGCAGCAAACACCATCTAGGAACACACTTGATTTGCCAGTTTTTCTCTTTCAAGTAGAAAAGAAGGTAACAGCCACATTTTGTTCATAAAGAAATGCCTGCTTGCATTTGGTCTGCTCAGTTTTCTGATTTATTATTGTTCTTCTGGTGATAAAACCTAACTTGTAAATATAAATGTATCGACAAATGTCATCTAGCTTATTTGGAAGCAGCAGGTTGTCTAATATTCCCCAGAGAAAATCTTTTGCTCCTTTTTCTTCTTCTGTTAATGAGGGCAATTAGAAACATAATGGTCCGTTGTGACTGGAGGCTTCCTAGTTAAAACTTCTCAGCAGCAGCTGAAAGCCTTGCTACCTAGGTTTCTCTTCCAACAAAGATAAATACTCCATTACCTACTTACTTCAGTCATTTTAACTAAAATCATCTCTCATAAAATTGATTACAATATGTTTTCAGTCTTTATTGAACTAAAATGAGTTTAGTCTTCAGGTCTGATTTTTTATCAGGGTTGTGAAAATGAATGGACTGGAATTTAAAAAAAACCCCAAATGTATAATCAGATCTTGTGTTTTTAGTCACAAAATTTCTCAATAGAAGATGGTCTAGAGATGATTAGGTTTATGGAGGTGATTGAGTTATATCACTCAGACTATCCTGAAATTCTGTGGGCAGTATGTGATGATGAATAGCTATATAGTTTGAGGTAAATTTAGCCTATTGATGGGATATGGGTTGATCATCCTATTTTTAGGTTGAAATGACATATGATGTCAGCATCCATGCACAACTGAGAGAAATATTTTTCAGAAGTATAGCTAAATTATTGGGAATTCACATTTAAATAGTTTTCTGGGCACTTATCTGGCTTAGGTAAATAAAATTTAAATTGATGTATATTATTTCCCTCAACCTCTCAAATAACATTCTCATCATTCTCCTTGTCTTGTTGCTTAATACAAATGAGTCATTTCTGAGGGCATTTTCTTTATTACTGCCATAGTCAAATGTAAACCAAAGCATTTTTTCTGGATATTTATGACTATACATTCTTACACAGCAGTTCCCCAATCAGCCTCTATCTAGAGTGGTTTCTCATTTCCATTCATTAAAAAAACATTTTTTCTAACTTTTAGGAGCTCCTATCAAAGAAGCCTTAGGACTCTTACTCTTCTAACTCTTAGGAACCTTAATATAATAGAAGTCTAGGGTGCTTTTAGTCTTTCCAAGGAAGAGTAACAGAATTCCCTGGACACTAAAAAGCAAAAATAACAACAACAAAAAAACCCAGTATAAGTTAGAATGGATCTGTAGTACAGGGAAAATAAAATGCAAGAATGGATTGATCCCCAAGCAGTTGGGAATCATCAGTATACATCTGCCAACTCAACCTCACCAAAGGTATTGAGGGTTGCAATCTTTCAACTCCTTGCAAATTTAAAAGGAAATTTCTCAGTATTTTAATTTGCATTCCTTTGATACTAGCTCAGTTAAATATCTTATATGTTTATTAGATATTTATTCTTTTTTTGTTGTTGAATAAATTTTTTTCCTTTGCCCATTTACTTTAATGTTCTTTATCTTTATAGATAGTCTTTTTATATAAGTTCTTCTTTCATTCCTTTTGGGTTATATATATTCAGAAGTTGTGGTTAATCTCTTATTTTTACCCTCTGAGTTTTCTTGCTGCACTTTTAACTTGAGGAGAATAGTGTTCATGCACTTCTATTTCTACTTCTCTTAACAGCTAAAATTTATTACCGAATAAATGAATGAAAGGAACAGATGTCACAGTAGTTTATTTTTTAATTTCACAGACTCAACCAGGAAGGGCAAAAGCTATCACCTGGAGGCACTCTAGACCCTTATTAGACCAGAGATCAGATGACTCTATAAACAAACCTTGCTAAAATTAGCCCTTATTTACCATTAATTTCCCCAATATATTTGCCTTCCCATAATTGGTGCTCCTGGAAGTTCAAAGCCTTTTTCCTTTGTCTTGTCATTTTTCTAGTTATTTTTCTTTGGTAAAATGCTTAATAAGTTCATGTTCTAGCCACCCCTTTGAGGTACTCATCACCGAGTACTCCCATGTGTGTATGCAAGATGATCCTGTTAATAAACTTTTGTTTGTTTTTCTCTTGTTAATCTGCCTTTTGTCAGTCTAATTTGCAGGGCCCCAGCCAATGAACCTAAGATGGGTAGAGGAAGAGCATTTTGCTCCTTCCTATGGATTAAACTTTTAATTTAAATAAGCTTAGTTTCATTTTAAGTTAAAAAGTATTACTTTTGATCAATTTCTCTATGAAATCAAGTAAGCTCTATTTCATTTTATATTGATTTTCTATTCAGAACTCACCTCAAAATATTTCAGAATATACAAGATAATTCTGATTCAGAACCACAGATTTTTAGATGCCTTTAAAAATTGTGTACTGTATGTGTCAAAAGGAGTTATGCAATATTACAGAAGCCTAACAATTATAGAGTATATTTCAACATTACCTGCTAGAGTTTATCTTAAACACAAAATTATATTAGCTTTTTTAAACTAAAATATTCTTGCTGTTTAAAAATACTAATCATCTTAATATGTTGTTGAAATAGTTGACTATTATCTCATAAATCCATATTTTTACACATTTAAAAAATTTCTGAAAAAAAGATGGCAGAGTAGGAATGCAAGGTGGAAACCTTCTCCCAAAAAGACATAAAAGAAGAAAATACAGCAAATACAACTAAACCTGAAAATGACCTGAAGACTGCAGGGCAGGCCACCAACACCTGGGCAAGAAGAGGAGACCACACAGAAAAGGGTGAAGTGGCAGAGTCACAATCAAGTGGGACCCAAGCCCTCCTGCTACCACTGCCCACAGGCAGGAGAAAGAGGAACAGAAAGGGTAGTGGATAGGAGCCTAGGAATGCTCCACACCTAGCCCTGGAGATCTGCTCCAGGAGCACAAACCCACATCACACTGGGTTCTGGGGACTAGTGGGACTGGGCACCAGGGACAGGTGGATCACTCAGGGAGGCTGAGAATCCAGCTGCTTGTGGATGGCAGGCATGCTCTACTGGTCCTGAGACCAAAAGCAGAGGCAGCAGTTTTAAAGACTTGCCAGCAGTGGGAGGGGTGCCAGAGGGAGGAGGGTTGGATGGAGCTCTCTCCTCAGGAGAAAGGGCAGGTGACGATACCTCCCTAGCCCTCCCTTGATGCAACAGGTCAGGAACTCTCAGGTGCCCAAGATGCTCCATCCCCATTGCTGGCAATGCGGGCCCCAGCCACCTCTGTGTGCCCACTGCCAGAGAGCCAACCCACTCGGCCCAGAAGCAGCAACAGACTTTGCTGCCTGGTAGGCAGAGGGAGACTTCCCCAGCTTTCTTGGCCTGTTTCAGTACAAGTGGGAGGTGCCTGCAAGACCCAGCCCAGAGAGCTCCCTCTTCTCCACTGGAACACAAGCCCAGTGCTGCGCATCCTGCCCCACCCCAGAGCTACACATCAGCCCACCCACCCCATTAGCCCTGTAGCCCTACCATTGCTGTAGGGAAGGCAGAGTGTGCCTTGCCCACAGCAATCCTAGGAGAGGCTTCTGCTCAGATCACAAAGGCAACTGAGATAAACTGCCAGGCATTGCAAATACAGATCACTACTGGCAGACAGACAGAAAGGTGTTCCCTCCCACTGCACACCAACAATAGCTGGGGCTCCCACAAAGTAGAACCAGGCACTGTAAAGAATCTTGAGATTCTGGGCACCATAAGAGGTCTCCTCATAAAGCTATTATTCTACAGGCTAGGAAGCATAGCAAAGCCATCTAATACAAAGGAAGAAACACAGAAACCATGATAAAATAGGGAGGCAGAAGAATATATTCCATACAAAATTACAGAAAAAGACACCATAAAGAGGGCTAAATGAAATGGAGATCACCAGTCTTCTTGATAAAGATTTTAAAGTAAAAGTCATAAACATGCTTACTGAATTACAGAACTGTATTGAAGATCTCAGAGAGAACCTCAACAAAGAGACAGAATAGCTGAAAAAGCCACTCAGAACTGAAGAATACAGTAACTGAAATGAAACATACAATGGAGGGACTGAAAATTAGAATATTGCAAGTAGAGGAGACAGTGAATGATATGGAAATTAGAGAACAGGAGCACAATAAAGCTGAGGAACAGAGAGGAAAAAGAATCTCTAGGAATGAAAGAATGTTAAGAGAGCTGTGTGACCAATCAAACTGAAACAACATTCACATAATAGAGGTACCTGAAGGAGAAGAGAGAAAGATATAGAAACTCTCTTTGAGGAAATCATTGTTGAAAACTTCCCCAAACTGGAAAAGGAAATAGACAGTCAGGTCATGGAAAAACAAGAGCTCCTAGCAAAAGGAACCCTAGAAAGACAACACCAAGACATATAATAATTAAAATCAAAGATAAAGGATAAGGAGAGATTATTGAAAGAAGCCAGAGAGAAAGATTAATTTATAAAGATGACTTAAAAAGAAAACCCCATCAGGCTATCAGCAGACTCATCAGCAGAAACTTTAAAGGCCAGATGGGAGTAGAATGAAATATTTAATGTATAGAAACAGAAGGTCCTCCAACCAAGAATCCTCTTCCTGGCAAGATTATCATTTAAATTTGAAGCAGGGATTAAATGATTTACAGATAAACTAAAGTTGAAGGAATTCACCACCATTAAGCCAGCCTTACAGGATATGTTAAAGGACATGTTTCTAAGGCTTAATAGCTGTCACCAATGAAAATAAACTGACAATAAAGGTAGTAGACCATGTAATTACCAAGCAAGTACAAAATTAAAACAAAGCAAAAGAAGTAGAATCAACTATATATAAAAAGCAAAGATTATGACATCTAATACATAAAGTGTGGAGGAGGAGGAGGAAGAAGGAAAAAAAAGTACCTTTAGATTGTGTTTGAAATAGAGTAACCAGCAACTTAATATAGACTGTTATATAGATTGTTGTTGTATATCAAACTTGAACCTTTGATAACCACAAAACTAAAGCCTACAATAGGCACACAAAAAATTAAGAAAGATATCCTAATCACAACACTGAAGAAAACCATCAAATAACAAGAGAAGAGTATAAGACAGGAAGAAAGGAACAGAGAGGAGCTATAAAAACAACCAGAAAACAACTAATAAAGTGGCATTAAGTACATACCTATCAATAATTACCTTGAAAATAAATGAACTGAATGCATCAATCAAAAGATACAGAGTAGCAGATCAGATAAATAAACAAGACCCAACTATATGTTGTCTACAAGAGACTCATTTCAGACCCAAAGACATACACAGACTAAAAGTGAAGGGATGGAAAAAGATATTTTCTGCAAATAATAGGAAGAAAAGAAGCAAGAGTAGCAGTACTTGTATCAGACAAAATAGATTTCAAAAGAAGAAAGTAACAAGAAAGAAGGACATTACATAATAATAAAGGGATCAGTCCAACAAGAGGATATAACCATTGTACATATATCTATGAACTCAACACAGGAGCTCCTGAATATGTAAAACAAATATTAACAGAATTAGAGGGGGAAATAGAATGCAATGCATTCATTTTAGGAGACTTTAACACACCACTCACATCAAGAGACAGATCAACCAGACAGAAAATAAATAAGGAAAGAGAGGCACTGAACAATATATTAGATCAGATGGACTTAACAAATATATATAGAACATTCCACCAAAAGCAGCAGGATACATATTTTTATCAAGTGTACATGGAACATTCTCCAGAATAGACCACATACTAGGCCACAAAAGGAGCCTCAATAAATTCAAAAAGATTGAAATTGTATCAAGCAGCTTCTCAGACAAAAATGGTATGAAACTAGAAATAAATAACACAAAGAAAACAAAAAAGCTTACAAAAACATGGAGGCTAGACAACATGTTTCTAAATAATCAATGGATCAATGAATAAAATAAAACAGGAATCAAGCAATACATGGAGACAAATGAAAACAAAAACTCAATAGTCCAAAATTTGTGGGATGCTGAAAAGGCAACAAAGAGGGAAGTACATAGCAATACAGGCTACCTCAAGAAACAAGAACAATCCCAAATAAACTGTCTAAACTCACAATTAAGGAAACTAGAAAAAGAAGAACCAATGAAACTCAAAGTTAGTAAAAGGAGGGACATAATAAAGATCAAAGCAGAAATAAATAAAATTGAGAAGAATACAATAGAAAAAAAAATTAAATGAAACAAGGAGCTGTTTGAGAAAATAAAATAGATAAACCTTTAGGTGGAATTATCAAGAAATAAAGAGAGTACACACACAAAAAAATCAGAAACCAAGAAGAAATAATCACAATGGATACAACAGAAATACAAAGAATTATTAGAGAATACTATGAAAAAATATATGTCAATAAATTGGACAACCTAGAAGAAATAGACAACTCCTTAGAAAAATACAACCCTCCAGGACTGACCCAGGAAGAAACAGAAAATCTGAACAGACCAATTACCAGCAAAGACATTGAATTTGTAAAAAAAAAAACTCTCAACAAACAAAAGGCCATTACCAGATGGCTTCACAGCTAAATTCTACCAAACATTTATAGAAGAGCTAACAAGCATCCTTCTTAAAGTATTCCAAAAAGCAGAAGAGGAAGGAATACTTGCAAACTCATTCTGTGAGGCCAGCATCAGTTTAACAACAAAACCAGACAATGACACTACAAAAAAGAAAATTATAGACCAATATCCCTGATAAACATAGATGCAAATACCCTCAACAAAATATTAGCAAACAAAATTCAAAATTACATTAAAAAGATCATCCATCATGACTAAGTGGGATTTATTCCAGGGATGCAGGATGGTATAATATTTGTAAATCAGTCAATATCATATATCACATTAACCAAAGAAAGGACAAAAATCATATGGTTATCTCAATAGATGCTGAAAAAGTACTCAACAAAATTCAACATCCATTCATGATTCATGTTAAAACCCCTTTAACAAAATGGATATAGAGGATACATACTTCAACAAAATAAAGGCCTCATATGACAAACCCACAGCAGACATTATACTTAATAGAGGAAAGCTGAAAGCCTTTCCTCTAAGATCAGGAACAGGGCAAGAATGCCCACTATCACCACTTTTATTCAACATAGTACTGAGGTCCTAGGCATGGCAATCAGACAACAAAGAGATAAAAGACGTCCAAATTGGTAATGAAGAAGTTAAACTGTCACTATTTGCAGATGACATGATATTGTACATAGAAAACACTATAGACCCCACCAAAAAACTATTGGAACTAATAACTGAATTCAGCAAAGTTCCAAGATACAAAATTAATACAGAGAACTCTGTTGCATTCCTATACACTAATGATGAACTAGCAGAAAGAGAAATCAGGAAAACAACTCCAGTTACAATAACATAAAAAAAAAACCTAGGAATGAACCTAACCAAGGAGGTGAAAGACCTATATCCTGAAAACTACAAGACACTCATGAGAGAAATTAAAGAGGACACCGATAAATGGAAATACATCCTGTGTTCATGGATAGATAGGAAGAATTAATATCATCCAAATGACCATCCTGCCTAAAGCAATCTACAATCAAATGCAATCCCTATCAAAATACCAACAGCATTCTTCATTGAACTAGAACAAATAGTTCCAAAATTCATATGGAACCACAAAAGACCATAAATAGCCAAAGCAATACTGAGAAGAAAGAATAAAGATTGAGGCATTACGTTCCCCGACTTCAAGATCTACTGCAAAGCCACAGTATCAAGACAATTTGATGCTGGCACAAGAACAGACCCATAGATCAATGGAACAGAATAGAGAGCCCAGATATAAACTCACATATATACAACCAATTAATATATGATAAAGGAGCCATGGATATACATTGGGGAAATGACAGCCTCTTCAACAACTGGTGTTGACAAATCTGGACAGCTACATGTAAGAGAATGAAACTGGATCATTATATAACTCCAAACACAAAAGTAAACATAAAATGGATCAAAGACCTAAATGTAAATCATGACACCATAAGATGCTTAGAAGAAAACATAGGCAAAAATCTCTTGAATATAAACATGAACAATTTTTTCCTGAACACATCTCCATGGTCAAGGGAAACGAAAGCAAAAATGAACAAATGGGACTACATCAAACTAAAAAGCTTTGTACAGAAAAGAACACCATCAGCAGAACAAAAAGCCATCCTACAGTATGGGAGAACATATTCATAAATGACATATCTGATAAAAGTTAACATCCAAAATATATAAAGAGCTCGCATGCCTCAACACCCAAAAAGCAAATAACCCTATTAAAAAATGGGTGGAGGATCTAAACAGACACTTCTCCAAAGAAGAAATTCAGATGGCTGAAAGCACATTAAAAGATGCTCCACATTGCTAATTATCAGGGAAATGCAAATTAAAACCTCAATAAGATATCACCACACAACAGTTAGGTTTGCCAACTTCCAAAACACAGGGAACAACAAATGCTGGTGAGGATGTGGAGAAAGGGGGACCCTTCTACAGTGTTGGTGGGAATGTAAATTAGTTTAACCACTGTGGAAAGCAATATGGAAGTTCCTCAAAAAACTAAAAACAGAAATACCATTTGACCCACTAATTCTACTCCTAGGAACTTATCTGAAGAGAACAAGATCCCTGATTCAAAAAGAACTATGCACTCCTATGTTTATATCAGCACTATTTACAATAGCCAAGATATAGAAGCAACCTAAGTGTCCATTAGTAGATGACTGGATAAAGAAGAGGTGGTATATATACACAATGTAATATTATTCAGCCATAAGAAGAAAACGAATCCTACCATTTGCAACAACATGGATGGAGCTAGAGGGTAAGATGCTAAGTGAAATAAGCCAGGTGGAGAAAGGCAGTACCAAATGATTTCCCTCATTTGTGGAGTATAACAATAAAGCAAAACAGCAGCAGACTCACAGACTCCAAGAAGAGATGAGCATTTACCAAAGGGAAGGGAGTGGGGAGGGAGGGAGAAGGGGATTAAGGGGCATTATAATTAGCACACATAATATAGGTAGGTCACAGGGAAGGCAGTATTGCATGTAGAAGACAAGTAATGATTCTATAGGATCTTACTACCCTGATGGATAGTGATTGCAATGGGGTATGGGGGGACTTGATAATATGGGTAAATGTTGAAACCACAATGTTGTTCATGTGAAACCTTCATAAGATTGCATATCAATGATACCTTAAAAACAACAAAAAAGTATAAAACCTAAAAATAAACCTAATCAAGGAGGTGAAAGAACTATACTCTGAAAACTATAAGACACTCATGAGAGAATTAAAGAAGACACCAATACCAATATATGGAAATCTCATGGGTAGGAAGAATGAATATTGTCAAAATGGCCATCCTGCTCAAAGCAATTTACAGATTCAATGCAGTCCCTATGAAAATACCAACAGCATTCTTTAATGAACTAGAACAAATATTTCTAAAATTCATATGGAACCATGAAAGACCCTGAATAGCCAAAACAATCCTAAGAAAGAAGAACAAAGCTGGGGGGATTATGCTCCATTACTTCAAGCTCTACTAAAAAGCTAAAGTAATAAAAACAGTTTGGTAGTGGCACAAGAACAGACCATAGGTCAATGGAAATGAATAGAGAGCCCAGATAAAACTCATACATATATGGTCAATTAATATATGTTAAAGGAGCCATGAATATACAGTGGGGAAAAGACAGCCTCTTCAACAACTGGTGTTAGGAAAACTGGACAGCTACATACAAGAGAATGAAACTGGATTGCTGTCTAACTCCATACACAAAAGTAAACTTGAAATGGATCAAAGACCTGAATGTAAGTCATGAAACCATTTTCTTAGAAGAAAACAGGCAAAAATCTCTTAAATACAAGTATGAGCAATTTTTTTCCTGGACACAACTCTTTGGCTTACAAAAACACAATAAAAAAAATGAACAAGTGTGATTACTTCAAACCAAAAAATTCTATACAGCAAAGGACACCATCCGCCGGACAAAAAGGCAACCTAAAATATGGGGGAATATATTTGTAAATGACTTATCTGACAAGGGGTTAACATCCAAAATATATGTAAGAACTCATATGCCTCAGCACCCAAAAACCAAATAACCCAATTAAAAAAATGGGCAGAGGACCTGACCAGAAGTTTCTCCAAAGAAGAAATACAAATGGCCAATATGCACATGAAAAGATGCCCCACATCACTAATCATCAGGGAAATGCAAATCAAAATCACAAGGTGATATCACTTCACACCAGTTAGAACAGCCACAATTGAAAAGATAAGAAATAAAAAATGTTAGTGAGGATGTGGAGAAACGGGAATCCTCCTACACTGTTGGCAGGACTGTAAGTTTGTATGATCGTTGTGGAAAGCAGTATGGAGGGTTCTCAAAAAACTAAAAATAGAAATACTATTCGATCCAGTAATATCATTTCTAGGAATTTATCCCCCAAAACCCCCAAAATCCCTGATTAGAAAAGATACATGCACCCCTATGTTCATCACAGCACTATTTGCAATAGCTAAGATATGGAGGCAACCTAAGTGTCCATCAACAGATGGATGAATAAAGAAGATGTGGTACATATACAAAATGAAGTATTATTCAGCCATAAAAAGAAAAGAAACCCTGCCATTTGCAACAACATGGATGGATCTAGCGGGTATTAAATTCAGTGAAATAAGTCAGGTGGAGAAAGACAAATATCATATAATTTCATTTATTTATGGAATACAAAAACAAAGCAAAACAGAAGAACAAAACAGCAGTAGACCCATAGACACTGAGAAGGGACTACTGGTTATCAAGGGGGAGGAGTTGAGGTGGAGGAGAGTAGTATGAGGGGGCTAAAGGGACACAATAATTTTTAATCACAGTATAAGTTGGTCAAGGGGACAGTAGAACAGCATGGAAAATATAGTCAATGATTCTGTAACATCTTTCTACATTGATAGTAACTGCACTGGAGGGGGTGAGGATTTAATAATATGGGTAATTCTTGAACCACTGTTTTGTACATTCAAAACTAGTGTACAGATTGAAATAAAATGTTCAATGAAACATTTGAAACAGAGATTGTACATCAACAATAGTTCAATTTTAAAAAAAGGAAAAAAATTCCTACAATTCTGATGAAGCTTTGCAAATGACCTTTTTGCATTTGCACATTCGACTTGCAAAAGTTTAGAGACAGTAAGTAGACAGTTGTCCCAAAAGGCATATCCTATATTAAGCTAATCTATAGAATGTGCCTAGAAAATACTTACATCTTTTTGATAAGTAATGTATTTCAATATACAGAGAAATTGGGAATTGGTGGATAATTTCATGAACAATCAGAGTTTAATTTAGAATTGCTTTTGGTCAAATGGTCATAGATACAATGTACTTGTCTAATTATAAGCTTGCTATATGTAAAAGTTTGAAAAATAATTGTATACATCTAAATATACTTTTCAAATATGCATTTTAATTCTCATTTATGAGCAAAAGAGTTCATGACCCAGACTCTGGTTTTTTCCTACCTCTAGCTCTATTTTAACACAGATGGTAATAACATCCTCCAAAGAGAAAACAGGATTTAAATTCAATCTTTATAACTAGTTAACTAGTAGCTAGTCATTTTCCACCTTGATTCATAGACAGTTTATATGTAGGTTTGATTTCAAACAGTTTTGAACTTTATACACACACACAGAGCTCACATTTTTCTTATACAACATGGACATAACATTAATTCTGTATTTTTCCCTTTGGACTAATAAAATATATGTAACAAAATATATGTAACAAAAGAACTCCTGTTGGAAAAAATAAGATATTAAACTGTCACTGCTGGCTGATACATAGTGACTTATGAGTTTCCTGTGAAAATGAAAGATAGAATGTAATTTTCCACAGGAAACTTGAAATAACCATTCTCATAGACTGTTATATATTCCTATTATAACAATTAGCATTTCTTTCATTTCCTGTATATAAACTAGATTGTATAGTAAGCTATAGATAGATTTCTGTTAAGGTAAGACAAGATTCATGTTCTTACTTTTTTCTCTTAGGAGAGCCATTTTCTCAAATGACAAACAATTTGTACTGTTGTGAATTTATTGTTGCTATTGTAAGGATAAAACTGTGAGCTCTAATATATATATTCTTAAGAGTGAAAGTGATATTTAGTGTCCACTTACATATAATAGCACATAGCTTATACATTCATGACTGTTATACTAGTCATTGCCACTATATAAAATTATACCCACTACAGGAATTTTCAAAGTGTATCTTTAGCATGCTGAAATGTCATGGACATACAGTACAGAAAAATGTCCATAAATCCTCTTCAAAAGAAGTAGGGACAGCTTCCTAAATATTCAGATCCAGCAAATGTTTTACACATTAACCTTACAAATATGCTTCAAGATGCAATCATTAAGATAAAATAATCTTGTTGTTAGGCAGAAAAATAAATATGAGCAGGTAGCAGAGAATAAGGCCAGTAAAGCCCATTAAATGGGACTCCAAGAGTTAGCTAGATAAATCCAGAAAGCCAAAAGGTCTCCGAGTTAACCCCTTTTGCAATGTGAGTTCATTCCATATGCCTTGAATCTGGGTTGATCTTGTGACTTGCACTAGCTAATGCCGGTGAAATAGAGCAGAGACATGAGACAAACATTATGATTAATTTTCCTAAAAATGTTGAGATGTGAATAGCATAGTGGGAATAAGAAGGACTTATCTTGTCTCTCAGAGCAGAGAGTTGGGAGGTTAGATTCCTAACATATTCTTTGGTAATCAGCCAACTACTTATCTTAAGGCAAGGCAAGCAGTCTTAACTGATGTGTTCCCAGTGCTTGGGAGTGGCCACTATCTTAGAGAGGAACAGTTTGTCCTATATAGAATTACCTGGAGGACTAACTATAGATAGTGACATATTGTCTCTCAAAGAAGATAGACATCATGGGACTACCTGACAAGCTTAAACCACCACCACCCCTACCCTTTACCTTTATTCCATTCTTGAAAATCCTTAAAAGACAGAATTCCAGCTTTTGGGTGTGCCTCCTCCCTGAGGTTGCCCATATTTGCCTTTCTTCAAGTGTGTCACTCTTTCTGTCCTACTCCAGATAAGTAGGGAGGGGCTACTGAGAGCTCTGATTTGGGCTTGCAAGTTCCTGTTGCCTGGGTGACCCAGACAGGACTGCAGCTCTACAATCATGCTCCTTAGTAGCCTGCCTGAAAATCTCTTTTCTTTGCTTTTAGGAAGTTCTCAGAACATAATCTCACTCCATCCAGTGCTCTATGGCTCCCCCAAATCCTGGGGTGGTGGGGACTTAGTTCCTATACTGTGCAGATTCAAGTGACACTGGATGCCAGGTGACCCTGGCTTTAAGAGTTGGCAGGGTATGTGCCCTATGCCGAGCAGCAGTTCAATGTGCTTTCCTTTCTTCCCTCTGTTTTTCCTTCTTCTCTGCTTTATTCAAGTAAACCTGCCTTTATCTGCCTTGACTCTAGCCTGCTCCTCCTTTGGAGTGTATTTGATTAAACTTTCATTGTGCTTCACTACTGTGTTTATTGTGTCTCTGCCCTTGAATTCTTTGTTGTGGTGGAGATAAGAACCAAGGAGAACAAACTTATCACCCCAATAGTGTGAAGTTATTTGGAAATCAATCGTCCACAAACTCAGTACAGGTGGGAATTTTGTGCTCTTGGGAAAAGGGAGGTTCTGGAGAAGTCATCCAGTCTTTCATTCCCCTTTAGGCCATACCAGCCTTTGATTCTGCTCCTACCATGCTCTACTCTCTGAGTTCATTCAGTTAAACAGGCATCTGTCAAGGGACAGTGAGCTAGAGTGAAAACAGAGGGTTGGTGTACACTTTTACTCTTTATCTGATTTGCCATTAAGTGCACAGACTTTGTAAAAGATCTAATGAATAATGATTTATCTTTTGTTGAAAGGTATTTTTATTTCCCCAAATCCAAGAAATTTTAGAAAGTTAGTATAAAGTACTTAAATACTTTCTTTTATGGACTTTAGAATATTAGAGAACTCTTCCCTGCAGTCCTTGGGTCACATTATTAAGCTGATGGACTCCATGTGATGACGTGGCTCTTCAAAAGCTGAGTAGAGAGTTAATCAAGTTACCAGCAAGTGCTTTTTGCATTAGCAAGAAATTGGGCTGTTGTCTCAAAACATCCTTTGAAGAAACATTTGCATACTGACAAAAATACAGGACCAGTCTATTACAACTAAGGGACCAGATAATAAATAAGAGGAAGGACAGTTGTATCTTTTATTAGAGGTGCGTTTGTGCCTTTATGTCTAATCACAGCAGCTTCAGAGCTAGTTTTCTTCCAATATGCACATATGACTGGTGTTACTAGAAAGGCCTCCTGGGAACCTTGCTCTTCATTGCCAGATATGTGCTAAGAAGCATGTTTGTTACTGAAGCAGGGGAGCCTAACATGGAAGGGGCAGTCTGACTTTTCTGCCTTAAGTGCTTGGTACAGGCCTTTGCCAACATCTCTAGGTAACTCTCAACTCTCTCCTCTATCTTTACAGCCTAATTGCATACACATTTTACCTCTCATGTTGCAGTTACAATGTAGTATAAAGTACTCATGGGTTTCTCTCTCTCACTATATTGGAAGTTGGGGACAAGATCCACAGCTTCTAATTTCTCTTTGATAGCTAGTGCCTGAAGAAAGGAGAGAGGGCGACAGGGTGGAAATGATGCTGGTTTATTAAATAAAGACCTATTATATGCTTACTACCCACAGTGCACTGCCTCTCAAGAAGCTCAACACTGGTCAATTAGAAAGTATAAACCTGTGTCATCCAATTTGGGAGCTATTAGCCACATGTGGATACTGAGCATTTGAAATGTGGCTAATTCAAACTGAGATATGCTGTAAGTGTAAAATACAAACATGGAATTTTGAAGGCAGTAAAATATATAATGTAAATTTATAATAAACTGTATGTTGATATGTTGAGATAATATTTTGGACATACTGGGTTAAATCAAATATGTTCATAAAACTTATTTTGTGTTTCTTTTCATTTTTTTTTGATGTGGCTACTAGAAAATTTAACATTATGTATGGAGCTCATATTGTATTCCTATTAGACGATGCTACTATAGACCATCTATAAATTTACCTTATAGTTGGGAGAAAAGGAGGGTAAAGGATGAAGGTAAAGTATCAACAATGAGGCAAAAACAATAATATTAACTACTGAGATAGGCACTGCTAGGCACTCTATATACATTATTTTATTTAATTCTCACAAGTGTTTATATTGCCTATGTGTTTTCATAGTACCTCTCAATGCTAACCCTTATCACAATCTCTAATATCCTCAGCCAGATTATAGGCACCATGGGGGCTCAGAGCCTGGTTTTTTGTTTTGTGTTTTTTTGTTTTAAATTCTTCTTGGTGTCATAAACCTTAGCAGTCAGCATGATTCCTACACAGAATGATCAGTAAATTTTTCTGTTGACTGAATGAACAGATATCTATCTGAAAGAATGAGGGAGAAATTACTCTTCTGTCGGTGAGGAAGTGAAAGCCCATGGAACTTAAGGAACATGACTGTACTCACACAGCAGTAATTTAAATTTAAGACCTTCAGATTCCAAAGCCTGTGTCTTCCCATCGTATTTCAGGAGCATCAGAAAAAAGATCAATGAACTCAAAGTTAGTTAACTGAGGAACTAAGAGGTAGGTCAGTGAAAAACATAAAACTGTCAAGCTTAATCCACTTTGCTTTTTGAACAAAGACTTTCAGAGCAAATGAGTGGTTCTCAACCTTTTGGTGCATAAGAACCTTTTTTTTTAGGGTTAAGCTCTTTCTTAATGTCCATGTTTACAAGTTTTATTTTTAATATCTGTTAAATGAGAGAAATCTAAAATTAACAAAAGTGGTAGGTATATGGAGAAGACATACAGATTTAGCCACCAGATTCTTCATTTTTCCCCCACCCTGCCCTGACCCCTGTCTGTGGACCATCACTATCGAGAGAACTAAATGTTCTTGTAAGTTTTACAAATTTGTTTTCTCTGTTGCACTGGGATCCTGGAAGGAGAAACATCAGTTAATGGAACCTGCATTATATGCAGAAAGAAAGCAGATGGGCTGAGTGCAAAGAGAACAGTAAGAGGAGCCAGCGGTGCTTTCACTTCGTGTTCTCACATCCACAATTTAAAAGCAAATATTTACTAAAACATTTGACCTAGTTATAAGTGCAGTAGAGTTGAAACATAAGAAAGAGTAGTTGGGGAAGTCTTTATAGAATAAGTGATACTAAAACTGGACCTTGTTATAAATAATCTACTATCAGACCCAGTAGTAAAACTGATACAAAAATAAAATTTCAAGTCTTCAGTGCAAAGACACCTGAATGAATTTCTTGGCTCTCTATGGCACTGCTTATATTTGTCAACATATCTTTCTCCCTCTTTTATTAGAAGATCCTAGAAGGCAAGGAGTACATTTCACCATCTTTGTTCCCATGAAAGCATCTAGCACTGACCTTTTTTATTCCAGAGTGTGAATTTAAAAAATATTTCTAAAAATTTGTCCTAAAAATTCACCTCATTTAGTAATTACAGATACTCTTCCATTTGATTCCTGCTTCTTGCCTGGAATATTGTTGATGGTCAATACATATTTGTTGAATGAATAAATAAATAAATTCAGAATAAGGAAATGATGGATGGATAGATGGATTAATTGCCCTTTTGTGAAGTGGACAGGTTGCAAAGCTTAGGGAAAGAATAGATGGGAAGGGAATCACTATATGAGGAAAATCAAACTGAATGAAGAATTATGGCAGATTCTGTAGGACAGAAGATCATGTAGGATGATGACTAGGCAATATTTGACCAAAAGTCTGCAGGGGAATTTGAGCCTTAGTAATTGCTGGGGAGGGGAATTATGAATATAAATATAATGGTATTATTGTTAGAGTATACATATAACTAAGCACATTAATGTTGATGATCAGTTACCTGTATTAGACATGTATAACATTGAACCATAAATAACTGAAAAAAAAGACCTCCAAAAAGTGTACATATTGTTATAAACCATCATGCTACATAAAAAAGCATTTCAGCAGAGAATTTGGCCATTTTACTCATTATGGGAATGGACTTTTTTTTAGGCATGAAGAAATAAGCCCTGTGTAAGAACACCTTTCCAAAGCCAGTCGAAGGAAGACTGTGTGAAGTCCCCCAGAACTTGACTGGCAGAACACAACTTGACAGCATAGCACTTCATGTGACATTATGCACTAAAACAACATCTTATATAGTGTAAATTCACTTAAGGAAGATACAACTTGGTAAACCTGGGCATTAAGCTGAGTTTCTCATTTTATCTTTGAATTTTCCAGTGTTAAAAAACATGGTGTGATTAAATGCAAGAATCGATTTTCCTTGTCCCTTAGAATGATTTTTGTGTATCAACAGTGAGACAATATGGATGTTAAAACTAAGTTTGACAGTAGGCTAATAACTAATAGTGGTGGAGAGACCAACCAGAATTCACTGTAAATCACAGTTCAAGGGGAAAAACAAAGTGTAGGAATTTAAAAATGTTCTGGCTAAAGTGCCAATTTATCACTTGGGAGGATGATTTCTTGTGTTGGGTTTCTAAGAAACAACAAAGCTTCAGGCTCCATTGCTGTATTCCTGAGGCACATTAGCTTAAATATAAATTAGAACATGGATCAATTTAAATGTATTTTGGCCATTTGATAGTCTTTTAATGGAAATAGCTCTTAAGGTATTATGTACCAAGCATTTTATATATATTATGCACATCAAACCCTGATTCTTGGCTGTATGTAAATGAGTATGGGAAAGGAGCATCCCAGGTAAGACCAGACATTCTCATGATAGATAGTATGATGATTATACTGGTTTATCCTGCAAATTATAATATTATATTTAAAAAATTAAGTCCTGGTCCTAAGGCTTTGGGAATTTGGGTATTTTCTGTATTATAATAAAACCTTAAATTAAATAGGGGTAGGTCATTGTCAAGTGTGAATTCAGGACATTGTGAGAGAACAAATACACTTATGGCCTTATGGCTTTCAAGTTTATATAATTATTGGACCTAAACTAAATGTTACCTAAGAAGACTTCTATTTCATGCATGGGTAAAATAAGCTCTGTCTGGGACTTCCGGGAAGATGGTGGTGTGAGCAGGGCGGCAGAAATCTCCTCCCAACACTATATTTATCTACGAAAACACAGAAAATACATCTATTACTAAAAGAGAGACGAGAATACACAGGAAAGCGCACAGCATGCAGCTACACCCGAGAGGACTCGGCACCCCGAGAGGCGGGTAGGATACGGAGACGCGACCCGGCGGGACCCGAGCACTCCCCCACCGCAGCGCACCGGCGGGAGGAGAGGATTCAGAGCGGGGAGGGAGTGGAAGTACACCCCGCGAAGTAGCCAGCCCTGGTGATCTGCGTGGGGAGCGCTGACCCACATTGCGCAGTGCAGCGGAGATTGGAGAGACAGAGCGGCAGGATCTGAGCAGGGAATGCGCCAGGGTGCCTGCAGCCGGCTCCCGGGAAGGAAAAAAAAAAAAAGCGCGCGCTTTCTTCAGCAGTCTTAAACAGACAGGAGCCCAGCGGAGGAGCCGGATTGCCCCAGCACACTCAGCCCAGCAGGCTGGGAGTCCTGGGGAGTTTCAGACGCCTTAGCTGGTGACTGAGGAAGCGTAGCCATACTTAACACTTCTCACTGAGATCAACAGCCTCCTATTCGTTCCCACCCCTGCCCGAGCGATAAAGGGCCCTGCAGGGCGGCACAGTCACAGCTGTGGAATAGTGGGGCAATAGCGCCACCTAGAGCATTCCCACAGAATCTACGTCCGGTGGGCATTTTTTTTGTTTTTTTTGTTTTGTTTTGTTTTTTGTTTTTGTTTTTTCTTATCTTTCTCTTTTTCTTTCTTTCTTTTTTTTCTCTTTTTTTTTTCTTCTCTTTTTAAAGTCTTAAAGAGCCCAGCTGACATACGTGGCAACTGTCAGTGACCAATTCTATAGCCATGAAAAGACAGAGGAATATGGTTCAGACCAAAATCAACCAGACAACCCCAGAGAGGGAGTCTGAAGGGATGGAAATGCACAGCCTCCCTGAAAAAGAATTCAGAATAAAAGTCATAACCATGCTGATGGACCTAAAGAGAAATGTGCAAGAGCTGAGGGAGGAAGTGAGGGAACTGAGGAAAGACAATAAAGAAATCAGACAAGCGATCGACGGACTTAACAGCAGAATGGATGAGATGCAAGAGACTGTTAATGGAATAGAAAACAGAGAACAGGAGTACAGAGCAGCTGAGGCAGAGAGAGATAAAAGGATTTCTAGGAAAGAAAGAATATTAAGAGAACTGTGTGACCAATCCAAACGGAACAATATTCGCATTATAGGAGTACCAGATGAAGAAGAGAGAGGAAAAGGGATAGAAAGTGTCTTTGAAGAAATAATTGCTGAAAACTTTCCCTCGCTGGGGAAGGAAGTAGTCTCGCAGTCCACCGAAGCTCATAGATCTCCCAACACAATGGACCCAAGGAAGACAACACCAAGACACATAATAATTAAGATGGCAAAGATCAAAGATAAAGACAGGGTATTAAAGGCAGCTAGAGAGAGAAAAAA
Organism: Smutsia gigantea; assembly: GCA_032199065.1. Classification (NCBI taxonomy): domain Eukaryota; kingdom Metazoa; phylum Chordata; class Mammalia; order Pholidota; family Manidae; genus Smutsia; species Smutsia gigantea. Next base: position 25,515 of record JAVSCE010015548.1, read on the forward strand.
GATCACCTACAAAGGAAAACCCATCAGACTATCATCAGACTTCTCAACAGAAACCTTACAGGCCAGAGAGAATGGCATGATATATTTAACGTTATGAAACAGAAGGGCCTCGAACCAAGAATATTGTATCCAGCACGATTATCATTTAAATATCATGGAGGGATTAAACAATTTCCAGATAAACGAAAGTTGAGAGAGTTTGCCTCTCATAAACCACCACTACAGGATATCTTAAATGGACTGCTCTAGATGGAAGCACACCTAAGGCTAAAAGATGTCACCAGAGAAAATAAAATCATAGCAAAGAAAGAAGACCATCCAAATTCTAACTAAAGGCAAAGAATAAAACACCTATTATAGAAAGAATGGAGGAGGAGGAATAAGAAGGGAGAGAAAGAAAGAAACATCAGACTGTGTTTACAATAACTTAACAAGAAAGTTAAGTTAGATTGTTAGATAGTAAAGGAGCAACCCTTGAACCCTTGGTAACCACGAATCTAAAGCCAACAATGGCAATAAGTACATACCTATCAATAATCACCCTAAATGTAAATGGACTGAATGCACCAATCAAAAGACACAGAGTAACAGAATGGATAAAAAAAGCAAGACCCATCTATATGCTGCCTACAAGAAACTCACCTCAAATCCAAAGATATGCACAGACTAAAAGTGAAGGGATGGAAAAAGATATTTCATGCAAACAACAAAGAGAAAAAAGCAGGTGTTGCAGTACTTGTATCAGACAAAATAGACTTCAAAACGAAGAAAGTAGCAAAAGATAAAGAAGGACATTACATAATGATAAAGGGGTCAGTCCAACAAGAAGATATAACCATTATAAATATATATGCACCCAACACAGGAGCGCCAGCATATGTGAGACAAATACTAACAGAATTAAAGGAGGAAATAGACAGCAATGCATACATCTTAGGAGACTTCAACACACCACTCACTCCAGAGGACAGATCAACCAGACAGAAAATAAGTAAAGACACAGAGGCACTGAACAACACACTAGAACAGATGGACTTAACAGACATCTACAGAACTCTACACCCAAAAGCAACAGGATACACATTCTTCTCAAGTGCACATGGAACATTTTCCAGAATAGACCACATACTAGGCCACAAAAAGAACCTCAGTAATTTCAAAAATATTGAAATCCTACCAATCAACTTCTCAGATCACCAAGGTATAAAACTAGAAATAAATTCTAGAAAGAAATCAAAAAGGCACACAAATACATGGAGACCTAACAACACTCTCCTAATTAATCAATGGGTTAACGACCAAATCAAAACAGAAATCAAAGAATATATGGTGACTAATGACAGCAACAACACAAAGCCACAACTTCTATGGGACGCAGCAAAGGCAGTTCTAAGAGGAAAGTATATTGCAATCCAGGCCTGTTTAAAGAAAGAACATTCCCAAATGAATAGTCTAAAGACACAATTACTGAAATTGGAAAAAGAAGAACAAATGAGGCCCAAAGTCACCAGAAGGAGGGACATAATAAAGATTAGAGAAGAAATAAATAAAATTGAGAAGAATAAAACAATAGAAAAAATCAATAAAACCAAGAGCTGGTTCTTTGAAAAAATAAACAAAATAGATAAACCCCTAGCCAGACTCATTTAGAGAAAAAGAGAATCTACACACATAAACACAATCAGAAATGAGAAAGGAAAAATCACGACGGACCCCACAGAAAAACAAAGAATCATAAGAGAATATTATGAGAATCTATATGCTAACAAGCTGGAAAACATAGAAGAAATGGACAACTTCTTAGAAAAATACAACCTTCCAAGACTGACCAAGCAAGAAACAGAAAAACTAAACAGACCAATCACCAGCAACGAAATTGAATTGGTAATCAAAAAACTACCCAAGAACAAAACCCCTGGACCTGATGGATTCACCTCTGAGTTCTACCAGACATATAGAGAAGAAATAACACCGATTCTCCTTAAAGTTTTCCAAAAAATAGAAGAGGAGGGAATACTTCCAAACTCATTCTATGAAGCCAGCATCACTCTAATACCAAAACCGGGCAAAGACCTCACCAAAAAAGAAAATTACAGACCAATATCCCTGATGAACGTAGATGCAAAAATACTCAACAAAATATTAGCAAACCGAATTCAAAAATACATCAAAGAGGATCATACACCATGATCAAGTGGGATTCATCCCAGGGATGCAAGGATGGTACAACATTCGAAAATCCATCAACATCATCCACCACATCAACAAAAAGAAGAACAAAAACCACATGATCATCTCCATAGATGCTGAAAAAGCATTTGACAAAATTCAGCATCCATTCCTGATTAAAACTCTCAACAAAATGGGTTTCGAGGGCAAGTACTTCAACATCATAAAGGCTATATATGACAAACCCACAGCTAACATCATACTTAATGGCGAGACGCTGAAAGCTTTTCATCTAAGATTGGGAACAAGACAGGGATGCCCCCTCTCTCCACTGTTATTCAACATAGTACTGGAGGTCCCAGCCACGGCAATCAGACAAAACAAAGACATACAATGCATCCAGATTGGTAAAGAAGTCAAATTGTCACTATTTGCAGATGACATGATAGGGTACATAAAAAACCCTAAAGACTCCATTCCCAAACTACTAGAATATCTGAATTCAGCAAAGTTGCAGGATACAAAATTAACACACAGAAATCTGTTGCTTTCCTATACACTAACGATGAACTAACAGAAAGAGAAATCAGAAAAACAATTCCATTCACAATTGAATCAAAAAGAATAAAATACCTAGGAATAAACCTAACGAAGGAAGTGAAAGACCTGTACTCTGAAAACTACAAGACACTCCTGAGAGAAATTAAAGAAGACACTAACAAATGGAAATGCATCCCATGCTCTTGGCTAGGAAGAATAAGTATTGTCAAAATGGCTATACTACCTAAAGCAATCTACAGATTCAATGCAATCCCTATCAAACTACCAACAGCTCTCTTCAATGAACTGGAACAAATAATTCTAAAATTCATATGGAACCACAAAAGACCCCGAATAGCCAAATCAATCCTGAGAAGGAGGAATAAAACAGGGAGAATTACACTCCCTGACTTCAAGCTCTACTACAAAGCCACAGTAATCAAGACAATTTGGCATTGGCACAAAAACAGACCCACAGACTAGTGGAACAGAATAGAAAATCAAACATTAACCCAAAACTACACAGTCAATTAATATTTGATAAAAGTGCCTTGGATATACAATGGGGAGATGACAGCCTCTTGAGCAGCTGGTGTTGGAAAAACTGGACAGCTACATGTAAGAGAATGAAACTGGACTACTGTCTAGCCCCATACACAAAGGTAAACTCAAGGTGGATCAAAGACCTGAATGTAAGTCATGAAACCATAAAACTCTTAGAAAAAAACATAGGCAAAAATCTCTTGGACATAAACATGAGCAACTTCTTCATGAACATATCTCCCCGGGCAAGGGAAACAAAAGCAAAAATGAACAAGTGGGACTATATCAAGCTGCAAAGCTTCTGTACAGCAAAGGACACCATCAGTAGAACAAAAAGACATCCTACAGTATGGGAGAATATATTCATAAAAAACGTATCTGATAAAGGGTTGACATCCAAAATATATATAAAGAACTCATGCACCTTAACAAACAGAAAGCAAATAATCCAATTAAGAAATGGGCAGAGGACATGAATAGACACTTCTCCAAAGAAGAAATTCAGATGGCCAACAGGCACATGAAAAGATGCTCCACATCGCTAATCATCAGAGAAATGCAGATTAAAACCACAATGAGATATCACCTCACACCAGTGAGGATGGCCAACATCCAAAACACAAACAACAACAAATGTTGGCGAGGATGTGGAGAAAAGGGAACCCTCCTACACTGCTGGTGGGAATGCAAATTAGTTCAACCATTGTGGAAAGCAGTATGGAGGTTCCTCAAAAAACTCAAAATAGAAATACCATTTGACCCAGGAATCCCACTCCTAGGAATTTACCCTAAGAATGCAGCAGCCCAATTTGAAAAAGGACAGATGCACCCCTATGTTTATTGCAGCACTATTTACAATAGCCAAGAAATGGAAGCAACCTAAGTGTCCATCAGTAGATGAATGGATAAAGAAGATGTGGTACATATACACAATGGAATATTATTCATCCATAAGAAGAAAACAAATCCTACCATTTGCAACAACATGGATGGAGCTAGACGGTATTATGCTCAGTGAAATAAGCCAAGCCGAAAAAGACAAGTATCAAATGATTTCACTCATATGTGGAGTATAAGAACAAAGAAAAAATACTGAAGGAACAAAACAGCAGCAGACTCACAGAACCCAAGAACGGACTAATAGTTACCAAAGGGAAAGGGACTGGGGAAAATGGGCGGGAAGGGAGGGATAAGAGGGAAAAAGGGGCATTACGATTAGCAGATGTAATGTTGGGGGGGCACGGGAGGGCAGTACAACTCAGAGAAGACAAGTAGTGATTCTATAGCATCTCACTACGCTGATGGACAGTGACTGTAATGGGGTTGGTGGGGGGGACCTGATGAAGGGGTAGTTTAATAATCGTAATATTGCACATGTAATTGTAAATTAATGATAATAAAATAAATTATATTAAAAAAAATAAGCTCTGTCTATTCAGTGAAAAGAGTCATTTCAGCATTCCTTGAACAATTGATGATTGATTAATGTTATGGATTAGCTTTGGCCTTGCTGCATCTGCAAGGCCCAGGTGGCCCAATGCCTCCCCTTCACAGTCCTGTGCGCGGGGCAGGGATAGGAGAGACAGGTATACGACTATCTCTAATACTGTTGACACAGATGGTCAGAGTGCTTGGGGATCACAGGAGGGAATGGCCCCTCTCATCTGGGGCCTTCTGGAGGCTTCACAGAGGAGGTAACGGGTGATATTCAAGCTACTCTACCCAGAATGAGCTGGAGTTTCGATGTTGGGAAGGAGGGATGGGAATGGGAAGAAAGGGAATTAAAAATAAAGGAAACAAACAGCATGACAAGTGGTCGTGGGGTGTGAAATGTTGTTTTGGGGAATGGCAAAGAGCTTACTTGTGACTCCAGTAGGTTCTGGGAGATGAAGAGGGGATGACAGAAGATGAAATGGCAGCATTAGGTCAGGGGAAGATGCGAGGTGTTGTGTATGAGATTAAGAGCTTCACCTTTATCTCATATGGGCAACTGGGAACCCTCCGAGGGGTGCATGTACAGAAAAGCAATTCCAAAACATTTGAAAACAGTTTGTTATCTGAGGGAGAAAACATTCCCAGCTTTTAAAACTAAATTGTTTTACAAGACCTCGTCTTTGAAGAACTACCACAAACGTGAACATTAGCCCGATATTTCTCTTGACTGTTCACAAATTGCCCAATTTTGAAGCCTAGAATATGAGCATATAAATGCTTTTAAAAGGTTGTAATCATCATCTTCACTTTTTGTCTTCCTTTAGAGACTGAAAACCTAAGTTAATGAGAATATTTTAATATCCCAATAATTTTATTGTGTACACTGAGGGAGGGAGGGTTTACAGGAAAAGGTGCTGTTATTTGGGCCAGGGTACACCTCTTCTGGTGTCAGACTGCCACCAGGTAGCTGTATGGTTTTGACAAAATCATTTTCCTTTTTGGGCCTCAGTTGTCTCATCCATTTAATGAGAAAAATGGGATCGGACAGTTTTTTAAGGGTCCTGTTTTTCTAGATTTAACATGTAAGACATTTTAGAACTCTGATCTGTGTAAGGATCAATTTACATGTCCAAACAAATGACAGTGGCCTGACATGTAATTTAGGTCAACTGAATTTGACAAAAGATTCAATCCATTAGTGGAAGTAAATGGTGTCTGAAATTATCCAGATTGATTTATAGTTCACAAATACACAGGCTTGCATTTAGAACATTATGACAAATGGTTATTCAATCGTCACAACATTCGTGGAACATCAGAGGTTGGGTGAAGTAGAGTGGAAGAAAAGAATAGGTTCACCCCTGCATGTACTGGTATTGAGATGCCATTAGCAGAAATGCCTAAGAAGCAGTTGAAGTGTGATTCTGAAGCTCAAAAGTAATTTTTCTCTGGACACATACATGTGGGAGTCATCATAGAAGGGGTTGCTGAGCCAATAGGAGTGGCTTGGAGAGCCTGGGGGGGGTGGGGGGGGAATGTGTGGCTTTAGAGGAGGCAGGGAGGTTGAAGACGAAGCTGTTCAGAGGTGGGAGGAACACCAGGACAGGACATGCTTTTGGGAGCTCTCAGGTAAGGCTGGTCACAAGATCGACACTGTCAAATGTACTCACAGGAAAAAGGAAGAGAAGTTATCTTCAGATGTTGTGATTCCAGAAAGCCAATGATAGCCTTGTAGAAGTTTCAATGGACTGTGGAGAAAGCCAGATTGAAGGAGTCTGATTGCTAAGGCTATTTTAACTTCTACTTAGAATTTATGTTGTGCTTAAACACAACCAAGGATAGTCTGGTTATTATAAAAAGTGAGTTTGTATAGCACTTTACCAAGTTAATGGGCACATATTGCAGCCATCAGACTTTCAGTAAAGACATATACAAATAACAGAGGCATTTCCCAGAGGTGCAAATTGGGGTATATTTTTTCTTCACTATTCTACTCCGGAAGGCAAGATTGATGTCCAAGAGTGAAGCACTATTTTAGGAAGTTGGAAACCAAAGAAATTTCCATAAATAAGGGAATGGGTACACTGAATATGATAAAATATGATTTATACTCTGCAAAAGACTTAGTGGCCAACAGGAAAAGAATAAGATGTAAATATATATTATTTTTAAAGAACAGACTATCAAGATCATATCTAGAATAATTGTATGGTTTTGCTAAAAAAAAAAGTTTACACATGGAGAAAATACTAGAAGGAAATACACTAAAATTCATGAGCAGTTTTCTCTGAATGGTAGTACTGTGGTTTAGTTTAATTTTATTCTTTATTCTTTTTTATTTTCTAAATTTCACATAAAATATGTATTACTTTTATTAATAGGAAAAATCCATTTATTTCTAATTTTAAAAGCTAAAGGAGGAAGCAATAGAAATAAAAAAGTTTTTTTAAGTCTGAAAACAGACACATATTCATCACTCATAATATACATATACTTGTGGGTGTGCACATAACACATACACGCACACTTTTTCCTTTGGCATATAAAAAGCAGAAATACATTTTATTTAGTGTTTATGGAATTTGGGCAGACCCAGCCCTGTACACCTCAGATTTGGCAAGTAAGTGACCTGTATCAAGTTTCAGGAATATGTTCCCATTAGTTTAAAACTAATGTTGCTTAAGTATGCTTTTAATAGTACTCAAGTGCAAAATATACAAAAGAGGTAAATATTATGAGTTGGTAAGATATCTCTTCAGAAATTCAAACTGATCATTATTTTAGACATTTAAATAATGAGGTTTCATGGATTCTATTATCTGAAATTACATGCCCTGATTTAAGCTAAGGGAGACTGGAATTGAGCTTTATGATAATAGATTTTACAGAAAGGTCAAACTTAGGGGATCATAAAACTGCCCATCAATCTTTTAAAAATTGTTTAAAGCCTTTATTTATATACATCCAGGGGTTGTTTTAAGATTTTGTTTAAAGCCTATGCCTCATCTGTCCCTATTTTTCAGCTAATGATAAAAAGGAATAAGATAAAATTATATCTTCACATGTTAATTTATTTTGTATTAAGAAGGGAATCTCGAGATCTATAGAGCTGTATAAATTCTCACTGACCTTAATTCCATCTAAATGTGCTAAGCTGTACTGCTGGGTGGAGCACGGAGGTCAAAGACAAGGCATGGAGATAGAGTGCAGTCTTCAAAAATAGGCAGACTATATTTCAAAAGGTTTATAAGATATTTGAAAATAAAATAAAGATAATATTATGCCAGCTCTGAATACAGAAAATATGAAGTAGAGAAGTCTTAAGAACAATTCTTTCTGTCTGCACTAGATTTTTGCACTAGATGCTAACACATAATGCCCTTAGTTCAAAACAGTAAGTTTAGTTCTATGGAAGGAAAATATTATGTAATTTAGCAAGAAATATATTTCCTGTGCTACCATTTTCTGACTCTGAAGTATAAAATGGAAAGCAGTACTTCTGGTGAATGTCTCAAGAAGTCCTAAAGCGCTATTCACCATAAGGAGACACCCTCAGCCCTGTGTGGAGGAAGCAAGTAGATCTGCCAGTGCTGGTGGTCATGGGGAAATGGTTTTGAAGGCTTGTAAGCATAAGACCCTGAACATGATCCATAATGATAAAGTGAATTTAAATGCAGTTAGCTTTAATATTTCAATGGGTTATCTTGTGGGGCTGGGACATGGCTAACATCCTTTCTACATTGATGAGATATGCAGGTTCCTAGATGAGCAGGGATTTCTGGGAGGCAGGGCTATTGATGGAAGTAGGTGGGAGGCTCCCAGTCCTGGAGAGCAGAATAGATAAGATGGAAGTCTGCATCTTAGGTAAGAGTGAGCATGGATGTCAGCTGGATGCAGGAATGGGCCAGAGTGTGATAGCAAACAATTGTGTGAAGCAACATCAAGGGAGTTGTTGACAAGGTATGAATACCTGGTTTGAAGTGAAGGGAATATGTTGGAACAATGAAGATTAGCAAGTGGAATTTTAAAGGAAAGGTGCAAAAAATTCCCACAGTGGCATAATGTGGTAGGACGGGTGAGTAAGGCAATGATGTGGAAGCCAGGGCTGAGCCCCAGAATGCAGAAGCTATAAAATGGAAAGCTACAAAAGGGAACATCTCGGTAGAAATACATATTAAATATGCATCATTTATATTATACACACGATTGAAAATAAATATTAACACAATTAAGTGCTTCAAACATTAAATAAAGTATTTATATCAAATCATTTTATTCCAGGGCTTGTTATGGTCAAGAAATGTTTTATTCTCTGTAGGTTTCTTAAGTCATGTTAGGCATGGATTAGAGTGGCATATTCTAAATACTTTTTTGTCTCCTAAAATAATTTTAAACCTGTGAGGATTAAATGAGATAATAGACATAAAGTATGAATGGTGGTCATTGTAAACCTATTAACACATCCTCATTTTTCTTGCCAAAAAAAAAAAAGGATAAAATCCTAATAAAAGGAAGTGTTAAGGTCAGGAAGTATAAATCTATTATCTATTATTTCATATAAGTAACTAAATAGCAGCTTTGTGGGGTGGGACAGAGTGAAGATTTTGCTTTCCAACATTCCATTTTCTGAAACAAATATACTGAAAAGTTGTTATTTCATATTGAAGCTAACTTTATAAGTAAAGATTCCTGAAATGACCCAATCTTGCTCCTGGCAACCCATAAAAATAAACAAAATTCCTAACAGAATCATTCACTGTCTCTGCTGAGACATTCATTCACTCAGAGTTGAAGGAGGGGAGGAATTCGTATTCACAGGCCTCCCTGACAAGCTCCCCTCAGCTGCCTTTATTTCCATCTTAGGGCCGCACCTCCAGCCTTTCACTGAGTCACTATAATACTTATTATTCCACAATATAGTATTTATTTTTATGTTTGTTTTCCATCCTAGACAGTGAATTATTTGAGAATAAGACCAAGTCTTATCCCTCCAAATGTTTCCAAATTACAGTATAATAGCTAGTACCTAACAGGTGTTCCACAGTGTTGAGGCATTTACATGTGTGATTTCATTTGGACAGCAAAGTCATCCCATGGCCCAGACACTATTGAACGTATTTTTTTGACTATGAAACAGACTTGAAGAGGTTGGTTAAACTGACTACAGTCACACAACTTCAGTGGTAGAATTTAGATTCAAAGCTTTTAAATTTTATCAGTTCTAACATGAATTTTTCTTTTCGCACTTAAAAAGCTCTGAAACTGGAATGTGTTTCACTATTTATGGCATTGTTGTCATCCAGCCAGCAGATGTCACTTTTGTATGTCTGGGGACCTCTGAGTTAGGGGCATGGTTGGTATGATATAGGATTAGCTCAACTGCTATTGAAAATATCTTCCAAAAGATTGCCTTATGATTCACCCTGAAACAAAATTTATTGCAGATGCAGAAGGAAATGGCAACAGAAGGGCAGAGCATGAGTTGGACAGTAGTGAAATATTCATAATTGGAAGAATGGTTGAAATTCCATATTTTTGTGCTAAGGAATAACTAACTCTATTAATGCAACCCATCAAAGGAAGATATACTCACAAACAAAGCTAAATATTTGTTGGGATTATCAGCAGGATGAAAGGGCACTAAAAGGCAGAAAAGATGAATGTGACAGGAAAACTCAGCATATTGATGTTTTCAACAGAAAGAACAACTATGATGATGGTGAGGCCCATCGGTGTTGTTCAAAAGGACTTTCTCTGATGAGGGGAATATTCTATAATCTGTACTGTCTAATAGGGGCGCCGCTAACACAGACAGTTACTGAACATGTGAAGTATGGCCAGTGTTACTGAGAAAATGAATTTTAATTTCATTTTAATTAATTTCAATATACACAGCCACATGTTGCTAGTGGCTACTTTATTGGAGAGCATGAACTAGATAGTGCTGTGTTAACCAATCTCCTTCTTGAGGAAAGGTGGTGACTGCTAAGTTTCATTCTCATCTGGAAAGTGCAAATCTGTTTCAAAATGGTGTTGTGGGGATTGAATAAGAAGCTATAATGGATTGTGTTTAGCATAAAGCCTGGCACATGGTAAATGAGAAGAAATGAAGGCAGTAGTAACAGGTAGAGTAAGACTAGCAGTAGTCATGGTAAATGATATCATTTTTATCTTGGTGACAAACAGCAAGTAAGGTTTGAATACTGCAAGAAGCCGGAGGTCAGAAAGGAATACCCTTTCCACACACCCAAGAAAGATGGCAAGTCACCTAGAAATTAGGAAATTCATTATAGATAGTGATTAGGCCATACATAATCTCAGTAAATACTGATCAGCCTGAAATTTCTAGAAGATGAGTTAGGGCACATGCAATGGCTTCTGGATATGGATCTGCAGTTTGAAAATCCAAGTTCTAGTGTCTTGGGCTTACCCTTTATTTCTTAAAGGGATGTCAGATCACTCCCAGAATTTATGAGAATTATAATAAGGATAGGTTCTTTTTATTAACCACAAAGAGGAATATTGTGTTTGCTAAGGGAAACCTTGGATAAATGCTGCTAAGGAGGGATGTCCTTGCTGAGCCCACACTAAAGGCTAAAGCTTTTTTACAACTGGTGGGTAACTCTTCTGGGAATCTTTTGGTCTACGTTCATTAGTGAGTATGCTATAGACCTGTGTGTGTGTGTGTGTGTGTGTGTGTAAGGAGACACAAGACCAATAAAGACAAAGACGATCGGAATGGGTGTAATATCTTGGTATCTACACCCACCTAAACCTTGGACTGGTTCGAAGCTGTTAAGGAGATAACTGTTAAAAAGAGAAGCTGAAAAGAGCTGATTTTATGAAAGATGTCATTCTCTGGGACTGAGCAACGTTGCTTTTTAAAGGAGGAGGGTCTAGGAGATCTGACCATTTTGATGAACTTTATAGAGAATCTAAGTACATGTTAACGTCTGGGAGATGGGAAGCTTTAGGAACAGTGAGAGGACATCAACAAGTAGTGTGATGGACACAATCCAAAAAGGCTGTGGTGAGGCTTCCCCAAGCAACTTCGTGGGTAGAGAACACTCCACTCTGTGGGTTGTCAAGGGGACACATGCGGCACAGGAAGAACGAAGCTTTGCGTGCAAGAGGCCTGATGCTGAGAGACCACACTGCTGACAGTGTCCCAGAGACACTTGTGGAAGGCATCAGAAAAGGGGTTGAGATCCTACTGATCAGGCAGAGCCTCACATAAGCAGGCACTAATGCTAAAGTGACCTAATTTGTCCTCACTGGATGGTGATGCCAGAGGACACCAAGGGACACTAGCTGTTTTGTTACTCTGGAGTTGCTGTTATTCTTCAGACCTTTCTGAGTTTCTGTAGTTGCATGCATTGATGATTTGGGGTGGAGTTAGTTCAGGGTAGTTTGGGCCCCAATAAAGGACCGTTTGTTGAAAGCCAGCTCATCATTTGCCTTTTTATGGCTACAAGAACAACAGTAACAAGGATCACTAAATCTAACCCTTGAATAAAGGCCCTTCAGAGGCTAAACAGCGGCAATCACCAAACAGTACACACCACGGGCTCTTGGCAGGAAGCGAGGAACAAGAAGTAAAGAATTACTCCATGAACTGAAAAATTTGGGGAGTGCTTCAGAAAATATGTATAATTTTAAAATGGGAGGACCAACAGGACAAACGGCCATTCTCTGGAGAAATAAAAACAAAGTTTAAGAAAAGAGCAAGCCTCTTTTAGGAGTGCTCCATTCAAAATAAAGCATTAAACCATCCTGGCAGAGAACCAACAGCATGTTTATCTGCACTGTTTAACTCCACTTACAAAGGCTCAAATTAGAATTTTTGCCTTTTCTGGCAAAAGTCCTATTGATAGAAAGTTCTATTTCATTGATTCTTTCCTAGTCTCTGTGAATGGTTGGTTATTATAATGTAAGGGCACATGAGGTGACATTTATTCATTCCATCCTTTCAATCTGTTGGCTCAGTTTCAATCGTTTCAATTATCATTTATACCAAAAGTTTACCTAAAGTGCTCTTTATACCTCCCTAGCCAAGTAACCTGAGTAACAAAAATAAAATACTTAGCTTGGCCAGGCAATTTGATTAACAGAAATGAACTATGACTTTACACAAAGTTCATGAAATAGGGAACCTCATTTCAGCGTGGTGACTTTTTGGGCAATAAAAAAGATCAGAAAAGAGAGAGAAAGAAGGGAGGAAAGTCGGAATTACACAGGTCAGAGATAATAGATCAACAGGTGAGGAGTATGTAAGGTATTCTAAGTCTAGTTGACAAATTAGACATAAATAAATCACTAGGGCCAGATGGCATTCACCTGAGGTTTGAGGGACTCAATGGTGAAACTATGGCACTGTTGGCTAAATGTGTAAATTGTTGTTGCAGTTACCCTGCCAGATGACTGGGAGAATAGTGAAATAAAGTCAATTCTGCTGAACATTATGTGTCTAGCTTACTGGGGTAAAAAACTACATAGTTTTGGGTAAGAGGAAATCATACTATATGGCCTCATGTTTTTTTTTGAGGCATTAAATGGTAATTGTGCCCCCAATGGAGAGATAATTTTCATTTTTTTAATAAGGGGATTTGAGAAGATTTACTTATAATGGCACACTGAGTTAGCATGGCATTAGGAAAATCCTTCTGCCACAAATTAAAAACTGTCATTGATAGAAAACACATGATAGGCTCATAAGGAACACTTTCCCTGATGAATCCTACAGGGGTTGCAAGAAACAGTCTTACTTTCATAAATGGACTTGCATAGAAATTTAGAGTAGATATTTTAAATTTATATATTCTCCTAAATTCTAAACCACAGGAATATCAAGCTAAGGGGCCCAAAGTGGGAAATTTTAAAAGCATGTTTGAAGAGGAAGAAATATATTGCGTCAATTTCCATTTGTATTCAAAAGTATACCTATGAGTTGACTTTCAAGCAGGTTCTAGTAATCATTGCCACTTTAAACACTAACAGAGTAAGATCACATCAGTGGCAAAGCCTTAAACAAATCAGAGCATCAGCTGCAGAGCACAGGGCCTCGTGCATAATACGTAACAGGAATTAACCCACACAGAGTGTTTACCCATTGTATCAGTTGCTATAGATGTATATTCTCATTTATCACAATGACTCTGCAAAGTAGATGATATAAAACTTTGGAACTTAGAATTAATAATACTATATTGTACATTTAAAAAATTATAAATTTTTTAATTTAAACAAAACATTTGGCAGTAAACTTCATGTCGTTGGATAATGTATGTATGTCTACAGAACAGGCAAAATATAATACTAACCTTGTGTTCACATGTTTATTGTGATGAACATGAATTGGCATAATTTCTTCTTTCACTTGTCAATTGGCTGAATTATTTTCTCTCTGCTTAGGGTAATTTTCTATTTCCTATTTCTACAAGGTGAATATAATGTGTAAAGACACGAAAAAAGTCCACTCATGTGGCTAACATGCATATCTTTTGTTACATATAGAAGGGAACTAAAGTGAGGAGAAATTAACTTTCCCCAATTCATACAGTTTTGAAGAATAGAATTAAGATGAAACCAATGTTGGTATATAATATGTATTCTTGATGGGTGGTCATCAGTATCTAATTACTTGATTTAAAATTATTTTTATTTAAAAAATGTAGTCTTGCACAAAAGAGACTCTTCTAATGATATTATTCCAGCTGTTACTACTCCATCATCTTCGACTTCCTTTTCTCCCAAGAATCATTACCCATTTCCCAGTTAGGCTTCCTTTATGTCAATCGTAAAAGCTGAAAATGCAAATAAGTTCAAAGAAGATATAAACACCTAGTGTTCATTTATTGAAGTTAAGAAGTTAAAAAAATTTTGTTTTCTTTTGCTTTGAATCAGGATGAAATCTTAGAAAGCTCTCAGTCCAAATTAAAAGATGTGGAAATGAAAGCACAAAGAAAATGTGTTTGCTTGAGGTCACAGATTTCACACATGGTAGAGTAAGGGAGTATGGGGAGGGGCAAAATTCTGTGTATGTACTCACTGTGGGTCTTTTTCCAATGATTCTCTGCTCAGACGCAGGGTAAGAAGCTGTAAGACCTGGCAGAGATGACCTGCTACAGGACGAGAGCTGAGTGGTTGTGAGAGCAGAGGTGGTGCAGGGCTGTAAGGCTTTGTAGTTTTAACTCAGGATGGAGAAACCTCACGGAGTATGTGGGCATTCAACGTACTGGAGCATCAGAAAGGCCACAGATCAGAAGAAAGAATAATGCCTTAAAGTAAAAGGCATATTTGGAATGACAGTCAAAGTCAAAATAGACTGCTCTAGGGAATAAATAATACCAAATCTCTGGTATTGATCTACCAATAACTTAACTACCTGTCAAAAAACTTCAACGTCCTTAAAAGAAGGACAACACAACTATACACAGTATAATTAAAAAAATTAGATATGGAAAAAGGCAGAAAATGTCAAGCAATTGTCAAGAGAAAAAAATGAATAGAAATTGACCCCAACATGACCATATGCTAGACTTAGCAGACAAAGACTTCATGGGAGCTCAACTCATCAAAGACAGTATGGTCATAATGAGGAAACAGATGAGCAATCTCAGAAGAGCAACAGAAATTTTGAAAAGGAAGAAATGTAATTTCTGAACTAAAAATTATGCTCTCTGAAATGAAAAATTCATTAAGTGAAATTAACAGTAGACTGAAGATAGCATAAAGAAAGGGTCAATGAATTTGAAGGCAAATCAATAGAATGTATTCTATCTCAATTACACAAAGAAAAACTATTTTAAGAAATGCACAGAGCTTCAGTGACCTGTGGGAAAACATCAAGCAGTTACATACATACGTAATTAGAAGTCCAGGGAATGAGGAGAGAAAGAATACTTCCAAATAATCCAAATTCGTGAAAAACAAAGGAATCTAAGAGTTCATCGCACCCCAAACAAGATAGATAAAAAGGAAACCCCATCTAGGTACATCATAGTTGAATGAATGAAAAGAACACATAAAGAGAAGTTTTTAAACCATCCAGAGAAAAAAATAAACAATTAAAAAAAAAACCCAAACAACTTACGGGGTTTATATGTATGTAGGTGTAATATATATATATTTATGACAATAATAGCACAAAGGATGGGGGTGGTGGTGGCAAGTAGAACTCTATTGTTCCAAGTTTCTAATGTTTTGCATGGAACAATACAACATTGACTGTAGACTGAGATAAATTAGGATGCATATTGTAATGTTTTATTTTACATAAAATAAAATAAATCTGTAAGAAAGTAGACAAAATCATCTCCATTCCATAGGAATTTTATATTATGTCATCTCCTCTGGATTTTCAGCCACTATCTAAATGTGAAGATGGTAAGTTCTGTCTCACAGCCTTCCTTTTATTCCTAGAAAAATAGGCATGCGTTTTAACAGAGTCTTCTGGAAGCAGTGAAGTATTATGTGAAAATATGCTTTAAAAAAATAATAGCATGTCATTATGTAAAATTTGTTCAATACAAATATTCAACTTGAAAATAATCTTTGCTTATTGTCTTGTTTCAGTTATGAACTGACCTTATTATTGACTATCTTGTTAGGATAACTTCAGTTTCTTGGAGCTAGGAAACAAATGTGACATAAAATAGTTTTTAAAAAACTGTTCCTATGACTGACATGGAATTCCTTTGATAAATTAGACTTCTCATAGTTTGTCAAAAATAGTTTTGTCAGTTCCAAAAATTCATGTTAGAATTTTACTTTCCCAGCTTATGCTCTCTCTATCTGAACAGCTACAAACACACAGCCCATTCAAGGCTGGTGCCTTTACTTGCTCACTACCTGCCATGACCAAGCACAGAGACCCTATGAAAAGCCAGACTTGGATTCTCACTTTATCACCTTCCCCTTAGATTTATCTTTAAATTAGTCCCCCTGGTTTCTGGCTCATTACTTTCATACCTGTATTTTCCTTCTATCTTTAGCTCCATCTGTTGGAAAAAGACTTAGCAGTGCTCTAGATCTGCCTGTCAGACTACCTCGTGCCCACAAGTCTTCACCAAGTGATCAGTGATTCAGAGGCACAGCAGCCAGGTCAGCCTCTATACTTCTATGCCTCTGGGACAGAGTAATGCACCCACATACATGTGCTTGCCTTACAGTATAATGGCAGATGTAACAACTGTGCAATTAACAAAAAGCTAAATCTCTTTAAAAAATTGGTGAAGTATAGAAGCATTAAGATAGCACTTCAGAGCACAATTAAATATTAAATATTGAAAGGACATATTAAAGTATCTAGAGAATGCATTACAAATAAAAGACTTGAACTTTATTAGGTTTTAAACTCATAGTCAAACCTGATTTAGAATTTTGTTTCTATAATGAGTGTTGAAGTAGAAGGTCATTCTGTTCCAAAACACAAATTGGGAAAAGGTATTTAAAAACACAGGTGGCTGCAAAAATGATGATAAATTACCATGATATGTTTTTATAACTGACCCAAACATCATCAAGACATTGCATCATTCACATTCCTGCCCTCATTGTTTTTCTGCTTTTATTTGGTTCAGTGCCTGACAGATTTTCCTTTTTTTCTCACATGCACTTTTAGGCAATGCCAAGTACAGGAGAGAGGCTCCCTGGGGCTAAGAGATAAGGCTGGGAGGGCTTAGAGGCAGTGATTTCAGCATGGGGTGGGGAGGTAGTTTCTCTACTGGAAACTCGAGTGGAAAAATGGGTTTTGTTCCTCATTTTGTTGTTTTTCCATGATAAACTAATGAATTGACACGGAGATTAAACTCATGGCTTTAGCCTCCTTAGCACCATATAAATCTCAAAAAAAAAAAAAAAGACTAAATATGCACCTTTTGTTCTCAAACTACTGCTATTTTCTTAGTAATTTAGATGTCATTTATTCAAGACACTATATCAAAAAGGTAAAAAAATAAGAAACCTTTCTGTTGTTAATAATAGTGACAATAATTATATTTAATAATAATATAATAAAATATAATAATCATATTTAATAACATTGACTCAAACTTACATAGTACTTGTTAGGTGTCACCACTTTTGTGCTTTACACACACACTTCCTCATTTTATCCCCATAAGAATACAAAGATGTAGGTAGCACAAGTATTCCCATTTTTACGGAGGAAAAAGTTGAAGCTTTGAGAGGTTTAGTAACTTGTCCAGGGCCACATAGCTAATATGCTAAGGTGTTGGGATTTGATTCAGGCATTTTGGATCTAGAACCTCCCTAATCATTATGTTACACTGCCTCTCTTGAGGCACACCCTGGCACAGCATTTCCCAGACCTCCCTGTGCACAGGCAGATCATCTGGTGCTTTTGTTGAAATGCATATATTTTTTTTTGCATGGCGGGGGCAGTTGATTGATGAGAGAGAAAAAATACATAGAAATTAAAAAGATTGCATGTAAATGTGCACAGATATTCTCCAGCTAAAATATTCTAGAGGGTGAATTTCATTTTGGAATGGGCTAATATGATAAAAAAATTATCTTGATATCTGAGCACAGTACTAGTTAAAAAACTTAAATAGTATTGTAGAAAACAACAATTGGGAAAAAACACCCCTCTTTTTCTGAATATATTCAGGTTTTGGATTTTTAAGCTATGTTCTTCTGCTGAAACTCAGAAGTTCCTTACCTTCTCTCTTATTATGATGAAAGAAACAGAATCCTTGAACATCCCCTGTAGAGGTATAGGGGGAGAATCCATGAATAAGGCTGGAAATGGAGAAAAACTTTTTGAAACTTTCCAACTTTCAGAAATATTATTGAAGATGGAAATCTAGTAACAGGCAGAGATGGTACTTCCCCTAAAGGATGGCAATGGGTCTATTTCCTGAGATTCTCCTCAACAGACCACCAGTCCTTCAGGTATTGAAATCTTGTAGGCCTTAGAGTTCTCTTTTAAGCATGAATGTATGAGGTGGGGTGAATGCAATGTGGTCATAGTTGACACCTCAAAGGGATGGCTTTCTAACTAGGATCACTAGCTGACTCAGGTCTCTCAAGACCAACAGGAAGGGTTACTAGGGAAAAGGAAAGGCAGAATTCCAGAGAGAAGGCTCCCCTGAGTTCAATGTACTTGACTCACAATTTTGCCTAGGTTTACTGAGCATATGATGTTATTTCTGAGTCACTTCACAGGGTCAGGTATATAGATTCAAAGTTCTATCCTCCTTGGAATCAATGAAGAATGCATTTTTTTAAGCAAAAGAATACACCTATTTGGTTTATGAATACCTTTATTACACTCCCTGTTGATTCAATGAACTTTTGATTAGCCTCCATGATTACTAACTTCATTTAGGGGAATATGTGCATGAGTAGCTCGGTAATTATTTGAGACACTTGCAAATAGGAGGGCTTTCAAAAGCTCACTGAAGGTGTGAAGGTAGATCACAGTTTGCCTGTTTTCTTTTGACTTTCTTTAGATGTTAATAACTGCTAATTAGAGAGAGCAAGGAAAACAGTGGTTGGTAACTCAATTTTCAAATTCAATCTGATTATAATAGGAAGCAGACTGTTCCTTCTCAAAGGCTACATAAAAGCAGTACTGATTATTTATCAGGTATTTCATTGGCTTTGCAAATAATATTAACAGTTTTACATGTACATGTTCGATCAGAAGTTTTATGCCAAGTTATTTATTCAATTGGTCAAAGCAAAAGAAACAAAATCTTAGAAGTGAATGGATGGCAGGAAGGCAGTAGATGACCCAGGCGACCCCAGACTTTGTGGCAAATACAGACTTAAGATCCTTACACTGTAAGCACATAGCTTGTATTTTATTATCACTTATAACATTAAGGTAAATTTTCTTGACTTAAAATGTGATGATTTGCATGCAGCTACTCAAATTCCTAAGCAGATTGGCAGTATTTATCTCTTCTGAAGTTGTGTGGAAAATAAGAAGAGAACAGACTTAGGTAAAAGCTAAAAACCCACAAGGAAATGATCAAAGACTAAAAAAAATAGATGTTTGGTTTCATGTAGATAATATATTTAGATACCTATGTGAACTTTTACATGTCCATGTACTGTAGTCAATTTTCAAGAATCATGAAATCAGAACTATCCCAAATCTTTATCATGTTAAGTTCCTTATTTAAAGGAAAAACATCAGTAAAATAAATTGATTTTCTAAAACCATGTAACTATTCACACTTCATATAAGACAGTAGGATTAAACATTAAACTGTTATTTTATTAAAATTAATATTAAAACATTAAATTATACTTATCTGACATTTAGCAAATTTCATTGAATCCAGCCAGATAGTTTGTGCAGCAGGTAGAGAAAAATAATCCAGTGCAGGGCTTGCAAAAAACATCAGGTAAAACTAGTTTTTCTTTTTGCCAAAAACAATTTAAACTTGGTCTCACAAAAATAGAAGCATGATAATTTTGAAATTAATGGATGTTATTAAATCCTTTTGTTAGGCAGAAAGACAGAAATGAGCAGGATGAAAAGGAGAGAGGGCCCCCAAAAGATGACTCAGGGAGTTGATCAAATAGAATCAGAAAGCCAAAAATGACTCAGAGAGTTAATCAAATGAAGCCACATGGCCTAAGAGCAACTCAGGAAATGTCCAGGGTCCCCCCAGATAAGAAACATCAGAAGCACAGGCACAGCACAGCCCCTGTCCCCATTTCACCAATCAGAACAAGCCTAGAGAGCTGACAGCTGTCAATCAAGGACCTCTCTGCCCTGTCCAAACCACACAAAAGAAGCCTCAGAATGAGCATCAATGCCTGCCTGTCTTATCTTAGGCAGGCCTGCTCTGGTACTCTATGCAGAGTGTATTAAAACTTACTTTGCTTTCTTGAGTTTGGTCTCTCGTCTCACTATATCTGACTTCCCTGCAACACTGAGCCGGATCCACTTTGATATTTAGATTGTAATAATTGCAAGACTATACAATTAAAACATTTTCCAGATTCTAATTCTAACCATGCTTAAATACCAGAAATAAACCACCCTCAAGCCAACCCCCATTTTATTTCTAGCCAGTGAAAGCTGGACAAGAGAGTTGCCTAAGGACCATAGTTTTCAAGAACACAAGCTGGTGTGATTTCCTACACTGTCCTGAAACACATATTTCTTCACTGTTGATTTATGTAGTACCTGTGCTCTGCTGACATTTTTGAAAAGAAACTATTAATATTCTGTACCTAATTAATAGATTTAATAATCAATCACCTTTGTTGTAACCACTCAGTAGTCCTTGAATGATAAAAATTTAGTGGTGTAAATAGACATAATCTACTAGTCCCAAATAGATTATTTAAAAATATAGTTTATTTGCAGTGGCCATTCAATTGATATTTATTGTATTTTACAATATAGCTGAAAATATAATAAAATGGACTGAAAATTTATCTTCCATTATTGAAATAAGAGAATGAATAATCTATTTAATATGCATATATAAAATACTAATTTCCATTATTAATGGCATTACCAATGGGGTAACTGAACACACTGTGACAAATATTTATTATCAGATACTGTTAAAATCTCATTTTAGAGGGAGATTTTAACCCTTCTACTAAGGCTTTACCAACTTTGGTTATGTAATAAAATAACCTGGTTGACATTTTATTTGCTTCTAATTCCCATGTTTACTCTTTTGTGGAGTTGTTTATGAACAATATAAAGGTCTAAAGATAAAAGGAGATTGAAATAAGAATTACCATAATAAATCCCAACAGTTTCTCTCTCACAACAATATCAAATATCAAGCCTTTTCTCCTTGCTATTAAAATTACAGATCTGAAATTTATCTGTGTTCTCCTTTTAATACTCCAATTTCAGCTTAACTGCCAAAATAAGTACTTTTAATCAACACCATTAGCATCGGTCGCTTTTGGAGAAATGAATTGTTATTCAATGTGTTCACTATTTTTCACTTGTATGAAATTTACTTTTCAAGGATTAAAGGACAATCCCTAACTGTATCCCAGGATGTGATGATTCAGTCACCGCTTACCTTGTCCATATCCATCTTGGTTTTATAGGTTTCAGCTTATTTTCTCTCAACCTTTAAACTTCCAAACCAATCTTTTTATTGAATAATATTCCTATTGTGTAATTAAAAAATTTTGCTCCTTTGAACTTTCTTCATTTATGTTTAATTTAGTAAAGAGATTTAGTAAAGAGTGTCTCAATCAGAACAGCATGAAGTGGTCTCTGCCTGAGAGAATATCATGGTTTTGCAGTACAGTGTTCCTGCCTCATTTTCAAAACCTTTCTGGATGATGCCATCACTAGTAAGTTCTCTCACCTGATATAGCACCTAGGTAGAGAGTCCATAGGGCAAGGTGTTGAAAAGTACAGAGCGCCATTTAAAAAAGAGATAAAGATTTGTCTTAAAAATTTTTTTTGATTCTATTTACACCAGTTTTAGAGCCAGAATACAACCAATTTAGAGTCTATGCACACATTTCCTACAATGTAAAATGTGAGGATTTTCATATTATAGGTTTCTAGAGGGCCAACTTTAGTACACTTTACTTAGCCAATCACTGAGTAAATGACTGAAGAAACATCTGTGTCAGTCTCATGTAGGCAAATACTATGATCAAATTATTTTTATGTCACAGGAGAAAAATAGGGATTTGAGGCACAGCAGGGACATGGGATAAGCATCATGATTAATTTTTCCTGCTTATGATGAAAAATGCTAAGATATAAATAGTATAGTAAGAACAGGAGGGACTCCATCTTAAGGCTAAGACTCCACTTTTAAAACCAGGGAGTTAGGAGGTAAGATTTCTAACATACTTATGGTAATCAGCCAAAAACCGACCCTTTCTTAAGGTAGGGCAAGCAGTCCTAAATGGTGTGTTCCCACTGCTTAAGGGTAACCACTATCTTGGAGAGAACAGGATCAAGAAATCCCTTGTGTTAAGTTTATTTTACAGAATACCTAGAGGACAGACTATGGATGGTGACATAATGACTCTTGCTAGAGAGGGACATCACGAGCCCACATGTCAAGCCTACGCCCCCCTGGCCCTTTGCTCCATTCTTGAAATCCTTAAAAGACAGAAACCTAGGCCTTTAAGCACGTCTCCTCTCTGAGGCTGCCTGTACTTGCCTTTCTTCGATTGTGTGCTTTGCCTTAAATAAAGACTTCTTGCTGCTCAACTTACTGCATTTTGTCTCTGTGCTCTTCCAAGCCTCTTGGGAGGTTAATTAAAAAAGGCCCCCTTTCCCAGTGGCAAGCCTCTTTGTTACTTTACTATTTCATTCAATTTTCTAGACTTAAGCATAAGTCTTCACTTTCTCTGTTCTAATTCATACAAGTAGGGAAGGGTTACTGAGATCTCTGATTTGAGTTGCAAGTTCCCATCACCTGGGTGAACCAGACAGGACTGCTGTTGTACAATCATGCACTTCAGTAGCCTGCCTGAAAATCCCCTTTCATTGCCTTTGGGAGTTCTCAGAACATAATCTCACTCCATCCAGGGCTCTGAGGCTCCCCCAAATCCTGGGGTGGTAGGGGCTTAGTTCCCACGCTGTGCAGATCCAAGTAGACACAGGACTCCAGGTGACCCTGGCTTCAGGAGTTGGCAAGGGATCTGCCCTCTGCTGAGCTGGAGTTCAATGAGCTTCCCCTTCCTCCCTCTGTTCTCCCTTCCTCTCTGCTGCCTGAGTGGCTGCTGCCATTCCCTGCTATTCTCACTTTAATGAATTCCTTCCTTACCTACACATGTCTGACCTGGTGGGGAATTCTTTCTTGATCAGAGTCAAGAACCCTCCCCTGCCCATGCTGAGGTTTCACCTAGTGCTCAGGGGAATACCTCCCCACACGCAGCTGCCTGGCAACAGTGTCATGTTTTTCATTTAATAGATACACTTTATGAAGAGTTATCCCTCATACCTTGGAATTAATATTAGTGGCAGAGTTACTGGTCTGAAATTCAAGTTGTTACCCTCACCCTTAAATTCTCTTAAGGATGCTGCTTTCTTTTCTTCCTTCCCAGAAGACCAAAAGAATTTCACTTATGCCTGTCTCTCATCAGAGGATAGGTCTCTGCCAGTTTCCCCAAGATTTCCTTTTAGTCACCTCCAGCTGAGCCCATCCTGGTACATTCTGTGCTACTTTTAAAACTCTAAAAGCCAAGAAAACAAAACACACCCAAGTGGGCTCCCAAGCTGAGAAATGCAAGCAGGAGTGGCAGGAAGCCACATGCCTAGGGGCACTAAAACTGCAAACACCACCTTGTTCTGAAGTTGTGCCTGAGGTCACAGAGAACCCCAAGAAATATTTCTGTTTCAGCAGTAAAGTACACAGAACTCGCACACATTCTCAATTCTTCAGATGCATTTGCCTCAATCAGCCGATTGAAAATCTGGAGCCCAGAAAAACAAACAGCTCTGCACTAAAGGCAAAAAATAATTTTTTATTGGAAAGGGATTTTTCTTGGCTCTTTCTGCTATTAAGATAGCATTTACTTCTCTCTTGTCTAAAACCACATCCAAGCTGGTAAGTCCGATGAACAGATGCAAATATACTTTCCTTGAGAGTTTTGCACACTTTTAAAGCAGAGGACCAGGTGAAATAGAAAGCAGAGAAATGACATTTTGAACAAGGTCCTGCCATACGTAGGTCTCCTGAGATTTTTCAGTTCCTGGGGTAAGCTCATCAGTCTTCTTAATCCAGAGGTTTCCTATTTTTAAAAAGTATACAGGTAAAGAAGCTGGCCCAGAATCATGTTTATGTTTATGCAAACGTCAAGGGGCTGCATTTGCTTAGCCCACCCAGGGTTGGAGAGGAAGACCCTGCTTTAGAAATGAGTCCCTTTTGTAGGTTCCTGCCCATGAGACAACAGCAACACAATTAATCCATTCCAGAGAAAGCCACGAGCAGCGAAGTGAAAACCAATGAGGTGAAAGCCACTTGGATCGTTCCTGGCCGAGGCTGCCAAATCAGTCACAGAGAACCCTGACGAGGGGAAATTTTAATGAGCAGAGAAGTCCTTCCAACAGATCTGCATATTCAGCTCCTGGTTCTACCTGGGTCATCACAAGAGAGGTGGTCTGAGAGCTTTATGAAATTTGAAGCGTTTGAGGCTCCCTGCAAAGAACTCAAACCAAGCTTTAATATGTATGGCTAAGAACAAACAAACAAAATTCAAAACAAACAACGAAAATCAAAAAAGATTTCTGCCTTTCCCACTTCAAAAGTTTTCATCATTAGCTTCCACTCTTTGATTTTCCTGGTTGAGCCTCTCTGGCAGCACAGGTTACTGTGGATATCCTGTCTCTACACTCCCAGACCACGTCTACAGGCAATGCTTCTGTGTAAGCCTACTGCGTTCCTCTGATGCACCTCACTTCATAATTCCCAGCCACACCTCTGAGCTGGCCAGTTCTCAGAAGCCATCCAGACGCCCCTCAAAGCCCAAATCCAAGTATCTGAGATATGCATGGGATCTGTGCATTTAGACTGGCTCATAGCAGGGGGACAGATATGACATTCAGAACCTGCTATGATATTGGTGCAGAGCAGCATACAAGGACCCCAGCAGCTCTGTTCAGGTGGATCTATAACACGGGCACAGAAGAATGAGAGCGGAACAACAGGGTTACTCAGGAACTGTGTTTGAGTAGAAGCCTGGAGAATACAGGAAAAATCCCCTATCATATTGGAAAACACATAACCTGCTCCTGATGGCAATGCAGGTGTGGTTGTTCTATGCCAGTGAGACCATTCAGGTGCTCATGGAGGGTGAAGCAACCCGTGAAGTACCATGGCTGCCTTGCAGCATTCATCACTGTCTGTTTCTGTGATGCTTCAAGCAGAGGTGAGAGGCCCATTACATGCTGTCAGCATCTCCTTTCAACACACAAAACCCTCTTTTCAATACATAGGGTCGCGCCCTTTCTACTTCCTACAAATTGACCACTAAAAGCATTCTGGACTTAGGAGAAGAACTCATGCAAAAGGAACTTGTATTTTGCTGCTACAGTTTCTTCTCCCAGGGCATAGCAGATTCTTAACTCAAAGTGATGGTCACAAGGCGGTCTACCTGAAAGACCCAGTTTGAAAATAAAGTCTGACACCCACTTTCATGCAGGAAATGTGCCCTTGTATTTCATTCACCTTTTCACGCAGCCTCTGCACCCATGTCTTGACAGCAGATGGGAGTTATGGGTATATGATGTGAAAATACGAGCACAAGGGCAGCCGAGTTGGAGTCAGTGCATGGGGGTGATCTGTATGACTAGAGCACTAACGCTGCATTTTAAAGAGAGAATGGCATGACATGCCCACTGAGTGTTCTCTTAGCATTTGTTGTGCATTTCCAAGTGGCATATCATGGTCCACAGCATTTACTGCGACGTTAAAAAAACAAAGGGCAGCTGTGAAGGTTTGTAATTCCATATACAGCTAGACAAAATTCTCCAGGTAAAAGTTTTAGAGATGGTAATTTCACCTTCCACCACCATTGACCTAATAAAAATGCCACCTAATGAAAATTATTTCCCACAACTCATGAAAAGTTTCCAAATTATTAAGTGAAGTAATAAAATGTCAAACATGATTCAGGAGCAATATCAAAACCAATAGTTTTGCTAGTGGTTGCTGTTTACATCACATGTAATGACACTTGCTTCCCTTGATTCTTGGTGGCACTAAACATTTGATGCTATAAGACACAAAGTAGTTGGTGAGAATCAAGCAAACAGATAACTAAATAAGACTTTTTGCAGCTCTGACATATATACTCTCTGTATTGTATTAATACACTCTGTATTATATTCCTCTCTATTCTGACAGACTGCATAAGGATCCTTTTCTAAAAGCATAAACTCATCATAAAAAAGTAAATTCATGTATATATGTAAAGGGAATTATGTCCTCCGATATCTATACTAAATTCCTCATTCTGATAGACTCTGTATGGGGGTCCTTTTCTAAAAGCATAAACTAGTCACAAAAAAAATTCATTTTATAAATTAAAAAAAGAATGAATTCACTTAGCTCCCTGGGAATGTGACTTTCTTTTTAGAATCCATGTTATGCGTTTGCTTTTTAGGTGACTAGTTTATACGTTAACACACTCTGTATCATATCCTAAATCATCCAATAAAGCTTTAATATGTGAATCTAGTCTGAGTTTCCAGTTAAGTCCCAATGCCTGCCTGCCAGAACATTATTGCTAAATAACTTCACCAGAATGTGGGGCAGAGCCTGGCCATGACACCCAGTCTTTGCGGGCTGCATTCCCTTTGTGAGCGGGCTGTTCTAGTGGAGATGCTGGAATCGGGGCCAAAGTCATGAAAAATCCGTCGCTGTCCTCTCTGTCATTCTGTACTATCTCCAAACCTGGGTTTGGTCTTTAATTTCTCTTTAGGAAGACAGAGCCAAGGAGCAGCTGGTACTGTTTACTTGCTTGCTACACTGGTAGTCCTGCTACACTGGTAGGCATAGAAATGGATTTTCTCCACAAAATATGAATTTCCAGAGCTGGAGTTTGTCCCATCATTCACGGGCGCACAATACATCAAAAGCAGGAAATGGAAAATGGCGTCATTAGTGAGCTGTATAGACTCTTCTCCTCTGTTTGCCTTTAAAATTAATCCTTCCTGTTCACGACTCCATGATGAAAGCAATTGCCTTTCAAGATGAATTAACTGAAAAGTGCATTGGGAAATTTAAAATTTATAACACAACCACCTTAACCCTCTGTTCCTGGTGAACCTGAAGAATAGCTGCAGGTGAAAACAGCATATTCCTGGTTACCCAATTTATGTCAAAATGATTTCAGAACCTGTCATTCTTACTGCTACAAGCCACTGGAAACAGTCTGACCATTAGCACTGAGTTAGAAAACAACATTCTTGAATTTTTCATTCTCTGCATGTGCCCTGATAATTTTAGGAATTGAAGCTTGAATGTTGCCTGAGTCAGTCACGATTTCAAGAATCCTTATATTGAGCACCCAGCGTCCTCGATACTGCAGACTTGTGGAAGCAGGAACACTCCCAGCTTTCAAAGAGCTTATAGTCAAGCTAGAAAGATGAAGTCAGTGCACAAAATGCCTAATTGTGTAATCCTAATTTTATGCGTAGTAGAATATGAAGGAAGAGATCAGTGTTGGAGCAAAATGTTGGAAAAGCCTTAATGAAAGAAGTGGGGTGGGGTCTAGAGAGGTGGGGAGGAAGCTTGGAAGCCAAGAATGAGGTCAGGGGGGCCCCACAGCGCACACCACTTCACCAAGCAAATATGAGGTGCTCGGCAAATATTTCTTGAAATGAATGAAATTAAAGCAGACCTTGTGGCTCATTTTATTTTTGCCTCTGAAATATAATTCCACATTCTACTTATTTTAGAGCTGTGTTTCCCACTGACCATTAAGATATTTCCAACTGAATTGTTTGTATTTCCTTAAATTCACTATAATCAAGGATAAACTCATTATCGTTCCTCCACAACACCTTCTTAAGGTTTCCTCTTGCTGGTTCTGAAATAACTATTCTCCAGTGTAACAACTTCTAGAGCCGCTCTATCCGGTATTAAGAGCCATCTGTGCTATTGAGCCTTTGAACTGTGGCTAAAAGGATGATAGCTTGGATATATTGAGTCAAATCAGTATTATTGCTAAATTAATCTAACCTGTTTGTTTTTACCCTTTTAAACTAGAACATTTAGAATTATATATATTGTTCCCATTTTATTCCTACCACATAGCACTGCCTTGCAGTTTGACTACCTGGATTTGTTAGTCAGAAAGACAGATATTAGTGAGATAAAAAGGGGGTGAGGCCCACAAGGGCTCAGAGAGTTAATCAGATTAAGCCAGAGATCCCAAAAGGACAGAGTTAACACCCTTTGCAATGTGAATTCAATCCACGTGCTCTGAGTCCGGGCTGGCCTTGAAACTTGCTCTGACTAATGCAGGTGAGGTAGGGCAGAGACAAGGGACAAGCATTATGATTAATTTTCCTAAAAAATGCTGAGATTAGCATAATAAGAACAAGAGGGACTTATCTTAGGGCTAAGATTCCACTTTTGAAAAAGAATTGGGAAGTCAGACTTACATTCTTTAGTAATTAGCCAATGAGTTATCTTAAGGCAAGGCAAGCAGTCTTAACTGAGGTGTTCCCAATACTTGGGAGTAGCCACTATCTTAGAGAGAAGCAAAAAGTTTGTCCTACAGAATTGCCTAGAGGACTGACTATAGACAATGACATATTGTCTCTCACCAGAGATAAACATCATGAGACTGCCTGACAAGCCTATGCCCCCCACCTCTGCCCTGGACCCTTCACTTTTATAACATTCTTGAAAATCCAGAAAAGAATCCCAGCTTTGGGCTGCACCTCCAACTCTCTGGGGTTGCTGTGGGTAAAACTGCAATATTTCCAGAATCTCTCCCTTGGCTTTAGTGTATCTCCATATCAATAGGTGTTTCCAAGGGGTGGAGAGAAGTAGTCCATCTCCATATCAATAGGTGATTACATGGGTGAGCCAGGGCTTATCTGGACTGGAGATGACTGCTTGTAAGAAATAAATGGGTTTCTCTCATTTTATTTCTCTCTTTGACTGATTTTGGTTTCAAAGGTATTTGCCCCAGGACTCCCTTCTCCCCTCACCCCGAGTTACAGTTGCTCACACTCACCTTCCTTCAAGTGTGTCACTCTCTCTGTCCTACTTCAGATAAGTAGGGAGGGGCTACTGAAAGCTCTGATGTAGGATTGTAAATTTATGTCACTTGAGTGACCCAAGACAGAACTGCAGCTATACAATCATGCACCTTAGTTACCTGCCTGAAAATCTCTTTTCTTTGCCTTTAAGAAGTTCTCAGAACATAATCTCCCTCCACCCAGTGCTCTGTGGCTCCCCCAAATCCTGGGGTGGTAGAGGCTTAGTTCCCATGCCACGCAGATACAAGCAGACACTGGATACCAGGTGACCCCAGCTTTAGGAATTGGCAGGGGATGTGCCCTATGCTGAGCAGGGATTCAATGAGCTTCCTTTTCCTCTCTCTCTTCTTACTTCCTCTCTGCTTTATTCAAGTAAACCTGCCTTTATTTACCTTGACTCTAGCCCATTCTTCCCTTAGAGTATATTCAAATAAAACTTTCATTCTGCTTCACTACTGTGTCTCTGCCCTTCAATTCTCCGTTGTGGCAGGGACAAGAACCGAGGAGAACAAACTCATCACCCTGACAGATTCACATTCAGATAAAGTTAAGACATGCCATATAACTTTTTCTCCTTCTTTTCCTCTTTTATCCCCTCTCTCCCTCCCTTCCTTCCTTCTTGGTGGTGCTTTCATTCCCCCCTTTTATAAATGGGGAAACTAAAGCAGGCAGAGGTCACACAGCTGGTGAGGTGTGGTATAGGATTTGACCTCAAGCAGGCTGACTCACCTACAATGTTCTCCAGGTGAGAAATCCAGATGAGAAACCATGAAGGTCAGGACTAAATGAGAGGTGGTGGGTTGGAAGAGAATGGATGAATTGAAGAGATACATGAAGACAAAATGAACACATCACTGTGACCAACTTGTATGGTGTAAAGGAAACAGACAGAGCTGAGTCCAGATTCCTGGCCAGGGACACCATGTCACCAAACAAAAGAAGAAACATGTGAGAGAAGACATGTAGAGGGAAAAGATGAATTTGACAGTCAAATTTAAGGCACCTGTGAGAAATCCAAGTGGAAATGTCTAGTAGGTGGCTGAATATATAGATGTGGGACTCAAGTAAGATATTTAGGATAGATATATCAACCTTACTCATTGTCACTCCCTCCCAAATGCCTTTGCCTTTTGAATTATCAGGGAGCCTAACAGTTGAATTAAGCCTAGTTCCTGACTTAAACATTCAAATCCTCCACAAGGTCCAAGCTCTCTTCTAAGTTCTCTACTTCTCTGTTTAACACAACACTTTTCTACAACCAAACTGGATTACATACATAACCCTGACATTAGTCGTCATCTCTAATACTTAAAGATGGAAATTTAAAAGGATCTGAACCACCATGCTACAAAATGTGGAATGTAAACCTTTCCCTAAGATTCATAGGAATTTTGGGGGTTGTAGGATTAGAGAAGAGGGTTACATTATCAGAACCACATCAATGATTAAAAACTTTCAATTGCCACAGTAACAAACACAGTTCTGCCAGCCATTAACAGATGGTAATAGCAATTGCTTGTTTGGAGTCACTTTATTTATGCACAATTAGGTATTTGGTTACCTAAGCAGTTTGTAACTATAGGAGAGGCTGTGATTAGATTACAGCTCTACTTAACATCCTGTTAATGTGGTCTTTTATATTAGTTAACCAGTCATGGAGTTCTGCCCTCTTCCTTAATTTCAAGGGGAAAAAAAAAAAAAACCAACAGCACAGCCAAACCAAACCAAAACAAAAATTCCACAACCAAAAGAACCCCAACCACACAAGGCATTTGTGGGGATAAATGAAATACAGAAGCTCAAGGAGATGGAAGGACTTGCACTGCAGAAATGAAATAATTCACATTGCTTGTTAGGTAGTCTTATTACAAAAGGTACCTCCATTCTAGCTTTAGCTTCCTACCAACTCTCTCTAGCTTCTAACCCATGGCAGTTTTAAGGCCCCCTCTGCATACCTGCTCTGTTCGAGGTCCAAGAGAGAGCCCCTTCTATAGTACTACCTCCAAGTTATTATAGTCAAATGTAAATCACATCACTAACTTCTTATCTTCATATATTAACTCTTACTGATTACCACTCCCTCCCCAAATGCCTTTGCCTTTTGAATTACCAGGGAGCTTAATGGATGAATTAAATCTAGTTCCTGACGTATACATTCAAGATCCTCCACAAGGTCCCAAGCTCTCTTCTACGTTCTCTACATCTCTGTTTAACACACACTTTGCTCCAACAAAACTGGATTATATACACAACCCTGACATTAGTTGTAGTCTTTACATACTTGAAGATGGAGATTTAAAGGGATCTGAACCACCACGACCTTCAGCAAAAGGAAAGTGATCCTCTTTCCTTGGAAGGCAAATATCCCTGGGATCCTTAGGTACACAAACTCTTCTTCCAAAGTCTGGTTCTCCTCTGGCCCTTGTTAAATTCCTAACCAATTCAAGGCCCAATTCAATTCAAGGAAGACAGACTCCAGTTCACCTTTCCCATCTAAACAAATTCTCTCCCCCAATGGCTCACAGTCTGCTTGCCACAAGTACCTTCACTCTTCTTTGTGCTAGAATTTTGTGCATTTATTTATATACTTCTTATCTGACTGAAATTCATTTGAGGACAGATTCTCTGTGGCTTACATGGATCATCTCGTTGGCACAAATTGGTTAAACTGACCTCCAAATCTGCACACATAGAAAGAATTTTTAAAAACCTGATCTACTCTTCTCATGTTTCATTTTGGGTAACACAAGGTGATCCTTAGAATGACTTTCTTTGGGAATGGAAACAGTGAATCAATAATTCTCCTGTAATTATATATCTGAAATCCCATCTACACCCTGGTAGGCCTCAGAAGTGGATTCAGATTTGCACGGAAGACAGACTGTGTTTTGCTGCTGCATTTACCCAATGGATTTGCTAATAATTTAGGAAGTTTGGCAAATATGATGCAGTGTAACTTGTAATGTTTATTTGCTCTCTCAGCTGTGATTTTAATCCCCTAAATAATAAGCTCAGACAACAAATTATTGATATGCTTTGTGCTGTTTATCAATATTTACTTAGATTTAATTTGGAAAAAAAAATCCAGACAGGGTCTATTTAACATAATTGAGCATTAAAACTGTTTGATTTGGTACTCACTATTTTTGAACATACAAATTAAACCCTTAGAAGTTATTGATGCAAACCTGTTTGATTCCCATCTACAATAAGAGATTACAAAGGGCACTTTCCTCATTCCAGAAAGAGCAAGGTAGTTGAAATACAATTTGTTTTGCTTCTTTTACTTGAAAGTACATTTTAAATAAACCAAAGAGACACCATATGGCCTGGCTGTCAGTTAACTTGACAATGAAGGACAATACATGGTTTACATCCTATTCTAGTTACTGCAGGATAAGGGTGTGGCCCTGTATCTCCCTTCTTCATGACGAATTCTCTCTTTACTCAGCTTTAGAAAACTAAGCAGAGCTATATTAATGAAAATACATTTTATTGATTAATCACTTGAGCTCTGTAAACTGTGTTTGGGAAGCACATTTTGAATGTTTCAAAATCCCTGTGGGCTTACTCTGACAGGTGAATAAAGATCAGAAGGTTGTGATATGATTTACATTTGACAGTAATGGGCTAGGGGTAGTGCTGGAGGAGGGCAGTTCTGTCTTGGACCCAGAACAGTAGTAGCAGGCAGTATTTGAGTTCAAGTTCCTGCTTCCAGGTTAGGCATGCCTGATCTTCTTGCTTCTCACCTGTAAGCCCCATAAAAGCAGAGCCTAATCTTTTTAGTTCACTCTTGAATCCACAGTCTCTAGAACAGTGCCTGGAACATAAAAAGCCCTCCATATGTACTTTCTGAGTGAATGAAATCTAGTGGATTCATTACACTATTATTCTTTGATTACTTCAGTTATAACTTAAAACTAAATCTATTATAACTAAATGTATTATAAAGCCATTTCAGTACTTTTTCCTTTTTTCTAAATGAAAATTACTCAGTAACTTCTCATCTTTATTCCCCTGTCACAACAACCACATAGGGATTTCTTAAACAGCCAATAACTTTCTTTTCATCTATGTCTTTCATTAATCTGAATACCAGGACCATGCATTTAAAAATTATTTGAGTTTAACTGAAGTGGCTTTGGAGTAGAGACATCAAGGAATCTCAGACTTAGAGTCTGGCCCTTTATTTTGAACAGACAGAGAATGTCACTTGCTGTTCCTCATTCTTTCCTTAGGAGGTAGTAGGAAAAGAAGATTCTTCAAGAGAACATGTGTTTGTTCTGAAATGGGATGGAATGTTATTGGAGATAGCACTGAATGCAGATGCTATATTTACTTGAGTTCTAGTCGAGTGGAGCCTCTCAAATGTTTTGGACTAAGGGCATTTAGATGGGGTGAAAAAAAGTGCCGCCTGCTATCATTATTTCATCTCCTATCTGCCCAGGGAAGTTCTCATTTCAAATTTCAACTTTTCTGTACTAGGGTTGAGCTGCAATCAGAACACTGAACTAAAATCATCAGTAAACTTGGGTAATGTGCAAATGTTAGTTCACAAATTTAGTGACTGTTACCAACTCATTTAGCTTGCTCTCTGTACAGAGCCTTAAATCATAAGTGAAAACTAAAGCTTATGGAAAAGTGAGCCACTCAGAAAAGTCAAGAAAAGGACTTCTAATTTTGTATTCCTTCTTGGTCCATTAATAGGATCCTCACATTCCCTGATGGTCCATAGGCCACATTTTAAGAATCCCTGGTCTGGAGGAGAAAGAATTCCAAACTCACACCCAGAAATCTTTTCCTGTAGCTCTGCCTGGGCAAAGAAAGAGGAAGAGAAATTTCTTACTTAATTATATTTTTTATTAAGGATAATGTTCTATTGGCCTAAGGATTTAAAAGATTCATCAAAAAAAAAAATTGGATGAACATTATTGTATTGGGGAGCTGGTGTTGCTTCAAACCAAGCCAGGTTAAATGAGGAATAAAAACTGTTCCATAATATAATCCTTATGTAATTGACTATATGAAGTGTCTAGCTCTTAAAATTTTAACTTCAATCTTTCTACTGTCTCATTATTCTGGTTCTCCCTCAATTTACACACACACACACACACACACACACACACACACACTAGTGTGTGTGTGTGTGTGTGTGTGTGTATGTATGTATGGTCTATTATATATAATATGGTGTATGTACATATATACACTTAAGAAATTTATTCGTAACCCCAGTCCTTTCTCCCCTTTGCCTTCCCTCTATTTCTCATTTCCATCCTGTCTGCCTTTTTTCCCTATCCAACCCAGTTTCCACGACCCATCCCTGAAACACTTCTCTCATGAACATTCTTTCACCCTCACAATCATTCTATCCTCACACAGGTGGCAAAACTCCCAGCCAGGGATCAATCTCACTGTCCAGTCTTCAGATCTGCTTATGCACTATTGATCAAAACTAGTGGAAAATCACAGCTGTGCAGACCAAGGCCACCAAAAAGTTGTGGTCTCTGACTTTCACTTGGTGCCCAAAAATGCCCTGAAATCTTTGTCTTAGATTGGGTTTCCTCTAAGGACCCACGACAGGAATTCTTGCACAAGGATTTACAGAGAGCAAGCTCTCAGGAAAATGGGAATGAGCAAAGCAGGATAGGGCCGAGAGCCTTTGCCTGTTCTATAGAGGTTCTGGGGCAGGTCTTTTGAGCTCCCATGTCAGTCAGTCATTGAATGTGGGCTGCGGCCCCCCATCCAGGGGGTGAGGGCGGATTAGGGGAGTGAAAGCTCCCCCAGAAGGTGATAGACTAAGCCATTAGCAGCCAATATGCCCAAGTGGTGCCAGTACAGGGAAGGATCCCAGCATGTCTACAGTTTCTCCAGGAAGCTTTCTCAGTTTTTCTTCTTGCAAGTACTCCTTTCTCTTCCCTCTGACCCCATCATTTCCCTCATCACTCACAGCAGCAGCCCTTGCCTCCTGTTCTCTCAGAAAACACAGAAGCCCAGTTTGAAGCCCTGCGATGCTTCCTGCTGCTTGTAGGATGTCTAGATTCCTTAATGTGGCTTAAAAGCCCAAAGTGATCTGACCTTTAGTTATGTCTATGGCTTCTACTTTAGTCTTGTCCACCAGTGCTTTAGCCACAAGGAACCTCTTAAGCGCCTTGAAAACACACATCTCTGACCACTTGCCCTCCTTCACCCAGAATTTTTGTTTGATCTTTACATTTTTTAATTATCGAGAATTATTATGTTTACCTACTGTTTTTTCAACATAATTAACACAAAGTTGAAATCAATCATGATAACCATACATTTTCCATCTTAATTTTTCATATTGATTCCTCTTCTGATTGGATTGTGAAATTCAGTGAGATTTTTTCAAGAAGGGGCTTGTGCTTACGTACATGAGAATATCTATTGGTTGGCATAAACTCTCATTTATCCTTAGAAAATAATTTAGCTGACTATAAAATTCTTACCTTTAACTTACTTCACCTCAGAATTTAGTAGACATTATCTACAGTCAGATATTGAGTGTTGCTACCCAACACTATAAGGTTTACCTGACATTTATTCCTTATATATAAATGACTTTTTTTCTTATTTATTTTAGATGCACATACGATTGTATATTTTAGAAAATTATAGTAATTTACCAAGATTCACCTTGATGTTGATTATTTTACATTAGATTTTCTGAGATTCAGGGTTTTCACTTACACATTTAAACCTGATAATTTCAGGAAAGTCTTTTTTATTAATGTATTTTCTCACTTAGAAGCATCAATTGTTCAGATGTGAGGTTCGCCTTGTCTCTCTCATATGTTTTCATCCCCTATATACTCTTTTTTACAGTTCTTTCGTGTATTTCTTTCTCAAAGCCTATTTCTCTGTTTCTTGATTTTTAAAAATGTTTATTATTTTTGTTGCTTTAAATATAGCTTTTATGTCTTTAATATTTTTTTCTCATCTCTTTCAAGCCCTGCCAGTTTCTATTTCACATTTCTTGGGCTTTTAATTTTTTCTTTGAACTCTGATAAGTATTTTTAAATATATATTTTTTTAAATCATGTTTTTTTCTGAATTTTTGAAACTAAAATAACACTTAGGTTTGACTTCTTTCTGCTGGTAATACTTTTCCCTTTTGTATGTATTTGTTTGAGGTGATCTTTAGTGGAATACAGTGTAGGAGAGGGGAGCAAAAATATTTTCACTTTGCCATATTAAACAGATGCTCTTGATGCTTCATTTTTTGAACTTTTAAAATTTCCTTTGAGGGAAGTGACCAATTTCAACCAGTATAAAAATGATGTGCGACTCTCAGTGGGAACCAACAGATCCTGGATGAACATACAGAAATGAGAAATCTGAACTGAACTGAAGAGTCAGAGCCGACTGAGTTTCACCAGTTCCTCAAGAAAAGGAACTGGGCATAAATACCAGGGCGTCACTGATGCAAATAATTATGAGTTACCTCAAAGCAAAATGGATCTATCATCAGTCAATGTTTTTGTTGTCTTCATAAAGCACCAATTAAAGAATGCGTCCAGATCTCAGTACTGATAAAGACGTACGCCAGATGGGTCCTGAGGGTCCTGTGCAGCCAACTGCTGATGCTCCGAGCGGGCAGCCAGAGAAACAGCGCTCTTTATAAAACAGCATGTTAACAAGGCTCGTTATTGACTCACACATGAACTAGAAATGCTAAGTTGTTAATGGTTTTCCCAGGGTTTCACTCTTAAAATGAAGTTTCAGCAGTTTTATCTTATTTTAGGCATCCCAATTATGCTCATAAGCATGAAACATCCAGGCTCTGACTCTACAGTTATCAGCAGAAGGCTCACAGAACCCATCTGAGCAGTGACTGTTACACCTCATTTTAGGTCAAGCCAACCAAACGTGGCCGTTGGCAGGCAGGTGGGAGTCCCTCAGAAGAATCAGTCATTCTGATTATGCTATGTGGATGACAGTTCATCCGTTACAACAAATTTGTCATCAGAATTATTCTGGAAAGATTGTGGTACTACTCAGAGAGACGTTATCTATATCAAATATGGGGCAATATTTGGTGTTAATAATGCTGATACATGTTATCTGAAGGAATACAGCTAAGGAATCTGACTTACTAATAGGCATCTAGAAAACGAATCCTCTGAGCAAGAATGTACCAAGTCTGAACTCAGTAAACCGTGCCAAATTCTATGGCTAAAACTCCCATGGTGCAGGCCCACAATCCAATAGGTCATGAAATCATCTGACCTTGTTTTCAAAAGCAAGGTGTCATTTGAAAATACTCTCTACTCTAGGATATAAATTGGGTCCTTAAAATGAGACTATGTCATGTTAGCCCCCTGTCTCAAATTTCAAAAAAGAATTTAAATATGTGTTTGTGTGTGTGTGTATACATTTATATATTTATTTATGCGAGCATACTAAAACACACATGGGCACCCATATCCACCTCTCTTAGCAACAGAGCTAAGATTAAACGTGTGAGAAATAAGGATGAGATAACTAACACAAACTTTATCAAAGATTCATTGACTTATAACACAGCTTCTTGCAGAGTGAAATTGTTGCCATGCCATTTAACAGTGTGAGTGGTTCAGTAGATAAAGATATAGGTCAAAAGGGCTTCTGATCTGACTTAAAAACAGTCATTCAACCTTGTGATTACTGGAAGGTATTAGACACCAGTGTTCTCTTTTAACCTTTTTCCCATCCTGTGATTTCATTCTGCTACCCAGACATATGTAGTGAGTTAGAAGAGAGATGGCCTGTGTGAACTTGGGAGAACAATTTTCCCAAACTTTGATTATTAGTACACCACTGCCAGGATTTCTGGCACATGTGTGTGTCATAAGCACTATCATTTCTTTAATATTTTTCCTTAAATTCATGGACAGTTAAGCTTACAAAATATGAACAGGAAACTCTGGGTCACTGCATAAAAGGATAAACAGTATGCTTCAACACGAATAGAAAACAATAATAAATATAAATAGAATGGAGATGAAAGAATTTCACTAGATTTTGACTAGATCCCATTGTCTTCAGAAAGTTGTGAGCAGGACCTCTCTCTATTCATTTAGTTTTCACTTGTGACTTGAAGAGTTAAATTTTGTTATTATTGTTAAATATTGATCTTATGCAGAATAAGCACCTATTTTTGTACTCTTCCTGTTCATATCCAAATACGTGTGACTTCAGAAATTTCCTGAGAAGCTTACTGCCTAAAGAGCATACATATTTAATACTGCTTTAGAATAGCGGGGCTCATTTGCTGCAAAGAGCCATTGGTATGTGCTTACAAGGAGATATAGACAAACTGAAATTTTCATACTTGAAGTTTAGCATAAGCATCTAATCAGAAGCGAATTGAAAGTAACTTTCTTACTTTTGATTTTATTTAATCTAAAGCTGTATCTGCCTCACACTTAAAATCATCTCTCATAGTACATTCCCTATATCTCGGGTAACACTGAATTAGAGAATTATGCCTATAGCAGCTGCCACACAAATGAATCTTCATACCTTTCTTGAATAATCATGACATATCTGATTTATTCAAGAACATATTCTTTATAGAAGTCAGTGGAAATTTTTCTTCTGCTAGAATGTGAGACTGTTCCCTATTTTCAATGTTCCCATGTCTTTCTTCATGGTATTCATAATATCATTTCTTCCTCCTATATTATCAAATTATACTAGTATGAAGACTACATTTTCATGAACAGTACAAAATACTGATGCATGATATTCATTTGATTTAAACAACACCAAAGTCCTTTTGGTAATTCAATCTTTGGAAATTCATTAAAATGCAAGACATTTCAGGAAACATTCTTTTATTTATAACCTTTTCATACCCTCAGGGCAGAGTAAGGGAGGAAAGAAAAGTCTAGTTAGAAACATAAAAGATGAAAAGTTATTCATGTCTTGAAATTGTCCCAGTTAGGGATAATTTAATCAACTCTAAATGTTTGATAATTTTGTTTTCATTAATGAGATGACTAAGTCAGAGCATGCAAACAGCTCATGCTTCATTGTGATGAAAGCGTCTTTCAGTCAGGATGCTGAGGCCTTCATTAGTTTAAAAAGAAACATTCTTAGGGAGATTGTGCCTGTGTGATTACAGCAGGTCTTTATTAACTTGAGGGTGACAAGACCCTTCATCGCTTTCTCCACTTTTTTTTTTGCATTTTTTGTCATTTCTGTTGGCACAGATGGCAAATGGAGTCTCAGAGATGAAAGGTGAGTAATTTCTACAAGGTGACAAAGTGATTAGTGGGGCAGCTGGGATTAACTAACTAAGGTCACCCCAACTTCCCATCTACTGTGTTTTCCATCATGGGTGGACGATGATGATAATGGCAGAGAACACTGTTTAGTACCGACCTGTGCCAGGCACAGCGCTGAATGGGGAACACGCACTATCTCATTTGCTCCTCACAGTGACCCGATGAGGCAGTATTCACAATGAAGAAACTGAGACTTAGAAGGTTAAGTAATTTGAGCTCATAAATAAGTTGCAGAATCATGATGTAAATCCAGGTCTGATTCCTACGTCCATATCTACGACCAGGAAATGGTACTGTCCTCCTGATTTTGATGATAATAACCATGATTTGGAAGGTAAGGGTGACACACATGAAAGAGTTTTGAAAACTGGAGAGCACAGTATGAGATAGGGTATCACTAATAGCATTAAATGATGCTTATGCCTTTTTTTGTTTATTTTTCTGGGAATAAAACAATATGCTACCTAGGTGCTAATGGTTTTGGAAGGTTCCCAAAATAAATAGTTGAAAATATGAAACCCACAAAGTGTCAAATTATAAAAATGTATCTTTTTCTGGGAAAACAACCAAATAACCTGTTGTCTGATTAATTTTCATAACGAAGACCTAATCTTTTATAGGAGACTTTAACTATATGCAGAACAAGAAAAGTGACTATCCTTTTAAGAAACATGGAGAAAATGTTACTAGTTTTCATCCTTTTAAGAAACATGGAGAACACATGTACCAGTGTACCATGTACCAGGGAAACTATAAAAAATGACAGGTAATTTAAAAATGACTTTAAAATCAAAACTAAAATTACTAAAGATGAATCCACAAAATATATGACTTCAAAGTAAATATTTAATGTAAAGAAAGTTACTGCTTATTAGCATATTTTTAAACTTTAGAAAATAAGTTCATTTCAATCCATTGTATATCAATAGCTGACTTGATTTCTCCTAAAAAAATCATGTTTTTAATGACAACTAAATACATTTTTGAAAGTTATTCTTTTTACTTGTAATATATAAATGGCATCACATTCACCTTAAGTGAATGGTAATAGCCTCTTTTCTCTGTTCTTTATATTCTCTAAGGTTTTGCTTTTCATTTTGAATGGGTAATCTTACAATGTCCCACCTCTCCTGACCACTGCTTCCAGACGGAAATCTGCCAGATCTCCTTTGCATAATGAACACGTGTGAATCTTTCCTACAAGCACAGCAGATAAGCACCCAGCAACTGCTGAGACAGATGCAATGCAAATACACAGATGGAGAAACAGAAAGACTTCAATACCATATAATCTCCCTAATGACTGACTCTTTTAATGGGGACTCTTTCTTCAGAGATAGAAGGAGGGAAAGAAGTTAAAGCAAATCTGCACAAAAGAACTGCTGTTTCCCCCAGGCTCTTGATTCCAGGTACCTGAAGCCAAGAACCACAGAAACTCTGTATCTATTCACTTCTTTCTTGCAATAATGTCCTTGGCGAGCTCCTTTTCTCCCTGATCTTTTCAGACATTCTTTTGGGCCTCTTCTTTTTTGCACTATATGCATTCCTGGTGAGTGAGTCAGCTGGCCAAAATGTCACTTCACTCCACTTGTCACTTATATACTTCCCAGCTACAACCTCTCCCCTGACCTCTGGGTCCCCATGGGGTATCCAATCCAAAGGTGAGCACTTATCATGTGTCAGGCAATATGGAAGCCCTCTCTAGGCATTATCCTGTATAATCTACCAAAAAAAATCTCTGGGGATTAGTAAAATTATCCCCATTTTATATTTGAGAATAGGGAGGCTTTCTTTAGCAATCCGGAGACTCACAAAAATGTAATCTCTTTAACCTGACATTTCTTCAAATGCTTTGATAGTTTTGACTCTTCTCTGTCTGGCTCTTTTCTTTGCCCAATTTTTGACTGACCTCATATGAATGTGTCCAAGCTGCCAATATACCCTATGGCCCATTCTCCATGTGTGCCCTCAGCAGCAGAGCGGAATGTGGCTATTATTGCACATGAACAGCCAACTGGCACAGTTCACATACCTCAACAACATGCAAGGTATTTCATGTTGTGTTATGGTTTGTTTTTAGCATTTGATTTGTTTCATCATTAAGCTTTGACATATATTGACTTTGTGACCCACAGAAACCACCAAGAAATTTTTTTCCCCCTTAGAACCATTTCTTAAGCAAGTTTCCCTTTCTCTTCATGTGAAACTCATTTCAGTACTACTGCACACCTATTGGAATGGCCAAAATCCAGAATATTGACATCAAATGCTGGCGAGGATGTGGAGTAACAGAAGCTCTCATCCACTGCCGGTGGAAACCAAACAGCCACTTTGGAAGACAGCTTGGTGGTGTTGTGCAAAGCTGAACAGAGTCTTTTAATACAATCCAGCAATCATACTCCTAGTTATTAATCCAAAGGAGTTGAGAATTTATGTCCACAGAAAAACCTGCCCATGAGTGCTTATGGCTGACATTC
This sequence comes from Smutsia gigantea, assembly GCA_032199065.1. NCBI lineage: Eukaryota > Metazoa > Chordata > Mammalia > Pholidota > Manidae > Smutsia > Smutsia gigantea. Next base: position 67,676 of record JAVSCE010015548.1, read on the forward strand.
ATAATTGCCAATAATTGGAAGTAGCTTAGATGTCTTTCAATAGCTCAATTTACTGTGGCATATCCATAGAATGGAACATTATTCAGAGATAAAAAGATATTAGTTACCAAGCCACTTTAAATGCATACTGGTAAGTGAAAGAAGCCTGTCTGAAAAGGGTATAAACTGTATGACTCCAATTATATGACATTCTGGAAAAGGCAGAACTACAGAGACAGTGAAAATATGCCTGGGAGAAGGGATGGATAGGCGGGGCAAGGGGGTGTTCAGAGCAGTGGAGCTACTCTGTGTGATCTTGTGATGGCGGATACATAGCATTGCCCATTTGTCAGAACCCACAGAACTATATCACACCAAGGGTGAACCTTAATGTAACTATGGACTTGAGTTAATAATAATGTATCAACACCAGATCATCAGTTGTAACAAATGTACCACACTAATACAAAATGTTAATAGAAGGGGAAACTGTGTGTGTGTGTGTGTGGCTGGGGTTTGAGGTGGTATATGGAACTCTGTACTTTCAGCTCAATTTTCCTATAAAACTAAAGCTGTTCTAAAAACAAAGCATATTATTTAAAAGAATATATTTTTCTAAAAACCCTGAATTCACACCTTTTTATTTATTTGTTAAAATACTGGTTTCTTACTAGTTACAGACTGAATAGCTAGGAAATATTGATTTTGTCATTTTGTCCTATTAAGTAGTTAAAATTCCCCACCCTGAGTCACCTGCAACTATAATCATCATACTTTGCTTCTAAGTAATGTTATACAACAACATGGATAGCAGAAGATGGTTTCACTCCTGACTACCAAATCTCTTTAGGGTACACTTCTCCAAACAGGTTTAAATCTGCCTCTTATTTAATCCCTATTTCTCTATTTCACAAACAAAGATATCCTGAGAGATTATATATTAATGTCTTAATGAAAATCAAAACATATTATGCTGAGCATAGTGTCTGGCACACAGTTGTTAGCTTATTAAATTGTAGCTATTATTAGTGTTCTCTTTTCATAATCTGGCGGCCCTACCAAAAAAAAGTTGCTAGTTAAGTATTTCTTATTTTTAGTGACATATTCTGGCTTATAATGACCACCACATTTTTTGCTCAGTGCTTAAAGATTATCTAGTTAATAATTTGTTCTTGTTTCTTTTCTTTCAAAGTTTAACCATAAGTCTGTTGGTTGTTTGCAAAACCTGCTCATTTGTTCTTTTTGGAAACAGTAATATCCTCATTCTTCCCCCACTTTCAATTACAGCACCTAGGTCTGGGAATTTGGACTACCTTAAGGAGGTCCTTGAGCCCTTTCCCGAAAGCTCTTGGGCCCAGCTTTGTAAACTTGAGACTAACAGACTCACTTAGACAACCTGAGTGTTAGTTTTTTCTACGTGATGTACTTTTTTTCTCATCTTTCCCCTTTGAAGACACTTCTCCTTAAAGGAAAAGATGCAACAAATTAAGAGTCATAGAGTTTTGCTCCTCTTTTACCCTTGTACCATTATAGTGGTGGTGGGGGCTCTTCCCAGGCATCATACAAAGAGGGGTTTTGTTGACGCCATTGATGACAGGATACTCGCTGTCAGCTCAGCTTATTCTGAACTTTGAGGCTTTTAAAAGTTTGTGTTGCTCTATTAATCCTGGGGCATATCTCACCTTCCATCTCCTTTAAACATCATTTTGCCCCCAGCTTTATTGAGGCATCAATGATAATCAAAAATTGTATATATTTAAGGTGTGTAACTTGGTTATATATGTATACATACGTATGTTCACCACAACCAAGCTAATTTACATATTCCTCACCTCACATGGTTATTTTCTTCCCTTTCTTTTTTTTATGATGATAACACTTAAGATCTACCCTTTTATTAGCAAATTTCAGGTATGCAATATGATACTCTTAACTATAGTCACATTGTATATTAGGTCTCCAGAGCTTATTCATCTTGCATAGCTGAAACTTGAGCCCCTTGACCAGCATCTCCTCACTTAATGCCTTCCCGCAGCCCCTGGTAACCACCATTCTACCTCCATCTGCCTTAAAATCCTTTAAAATCACAACTCTGATTCTACTTAAGAATCTTTCAATCTCCACTTAACTCCAGGAGGGTGGTATTTCTCAAAGCCCATCAGAGTCACCATTCATTTGTTTATTTAAAGGAACAATTACTGGGGAGGGGTGGAAAAAAGCAATAAAAACAATGAGTGAACACATATTCTAAGCTGAGCACTGGGCTGGGCATCGCTGAAAGAGATTACTAAGACTCAGTCCCTATTTCCAGGGGTTTCACTATATAATCAACACTTGACAAACATTTATTGAACATTTAACTGTACACTAGGACAAAAAGATTCGTGAAAAGGAATTGTAGGACAGTATGGTAACTGTACCCATAAGAAGATGTAAAATTATAGAGGCCTCGGAGGTGGGAGCATGATGAACGCCAGCGGGTAGGGATGTGAGCAAGCCAGGGCAATCTTGTAGGAAGATGATATATGTAAATAGTTTTTAAAGATGAGAACTTCACAGACAAGGGAAAAGGGAAAAGGAGTCTGGAAGAGGGTATGATTCAGACAAATGCTTAAAACACTAGGTTAGGCCGTACTGTTTTCTGAATGACCCTGATGGAGATTTCTGAAGAAAGGAGACAGTTTGTCTTTTCTGACAGCGGATATCAACCAATATAAGCAGGAACACATTTGCAAGAGACAGAAATTTAGAAATAATCTGCAAGTCAATGCAGAAGAGAGATTAGGAGGAAGAAGGGAGAATTAGGGTTCTAGAATTCTAGGATTATTGCCTTTCTGAGTTGCTCACAGAATCCCTATGAACTGCAATGGTTACCATCTCTTTCCTCTCAGTTCATTATGTCTGGGGACTTCAGGAAGGGCTTCTTTCAACCTACTAGCCCTCCCGCTCTTTAGGCGTTAAACTTGCTGTTACTGACAGCAGATGGCACTTGGCTGGCTCTCACGGCATCCAACACAATCTTTCCTCGCAAATGCTTAGATCCTCAGCCCTTTATGAAGAGTTTCCTACTGTTTCATTCACTTGTCACAGAGCCTAGAGGATGCTTTTGGAATCAAACTTCCTGGTTTTCAGAATTACATGGAGTCAGATTCTCCTAGGTTCTTAGGTTTGAAGCCAGACCCTACCATTGACTAGCTGACAGATCTTGAGCAAGATATTTCACCTCTTAAGTCTCAGTTTCATTATTGGCAAAGCTGGGCCCATAATGTCTCTTTATTTTATTATTGTGAGGGTTGTGTGATATAATGGATCTAAACTGTTTAGCAGAGTTCCAGACACATGGTGTGCTTTTACAACATGACAGCCACGTTCTTTTAATAAGAATACTAAGAAGGGGATGGAAAAAAAGAATAACACTTGGACAGATCCTGCAGAGGTATCAGGTAGTATGCTAGATATTCTATTACCTAATTTAATCCTCACAGCAAGAATCAAAGTAAAAATAATCACTTTTATTTTACAGATTAAATACGTGGTCCATGACAATGATGTGAATTACCCTGGGTCACAGAATATCATTGTAAGAGTTGGGATCCAAACCCTCTTTCGTATCTCTAAATTCTAAATTTTCTTTTCAGTTCCGCACTTTGAAAAACGAAGTGTTTGTACAAGTATAGCCATTAATCCCCAAAGCCTTGAGTTGTTTGGCCAAATGAATTGAAATATTTTCACATTCAGCAATATTGAACCTATAATTTACATAGACTCATAAAAGAATAAAAGAACAAAAGTAAATCATACATTGTATGTTCCTGTTGGAACCATGATATACTATTTTCAACACAATAGACTTTGAGGGCAAACACAAAGTGAAACTATTAATTGCTATTATTGGCAAAATGAATGGGGAAGCACTGCTTTAGGAATTACCTTTTTATTTCAAAGAATATATGCATGTATTTATATGGGTGTTCATATGTGTATATGCATATATATTTAGTGCATGTATATATATACGACATTTATGTATTTTGCCATTTTTCCATCTTACATGAATAACAATTGAATAATAATAAAGGTAAAAGGCAAATCTTCCCTCTAGAACGTATATATTTGTGTTTATATCTCTTTTGGGCAGCAACCTGTTTGTTTTGTCAGTGTTGTGCTTTTGTGGTTTTTGTTTTTATGTGAAGTGGGAAAGAAACGGCTGGTCAGTGATTTGTTCTTTTTTGTATTGGAAGGAAAAACAATCCAAAAATTCAAACATAGGAACAATCGAAGTTATAAATGTCTTTAACTTAGAAGCTTTGACTGGTGACACCCAGTTTGACAAAAGAGCATGCAAAGGTACAAAAAAACAAAACAAACAAAACAACAACAACAAAAGAGCATGCAAAGGACTTTTGCATTTTTTAACTAGTAAAATTATAATTAAGAGTATTTATATATTTAGAAGTAAAATTAGAAAAGGCTTTTCCATTCTCACCAACCTGTCATGTTCTAAAAATATACACCAGATTGATAACAAAAATCCTTGAGATATTGCAAGACAATTTTTGAACTTGATCAACATAAAACATTTCATTAAGAGTCGCACATCAGCCTGCAGAATGGGAAAAGCCAAGTAGAAAAATCCTTGTCTTATGGTTAACCAGTTGTACTTTGCCTAGACTTTGGTGAGCAGATACTCCTAAGCAAAGGGTAGTAGTAACACTGTTACAGGTCATTTCCCTTTTTAGTCACATATATGAGGGTTCTAAAAATGAAGACTTTAAATTAATTATAAATGCAGTGGCCAAATATTTAAAACCTCTAAAGAACAAAGGTATTTTCAATGACTTCAGACTTACACATTTTGGAAAATACACTGATATGAGACACATTCCACTAATTTAAGATTCCTCTATTTTCCTGTTAAGTGAGCACTGTGAGTAGAGATAACAATTACTTTAATTAAGCATGAGATGAATCCCATAAACTTAACTGAATACTTTATTTTTGTGTATATATTTTTCTCTTACTCAAATGTTTTTCACCCATGCTGTATACAATTATTTTCAAGCTAATACTTCAAAGAATAAGCAAAGATTTTGAGACAAGGCAGTGCTCTCAAATTCCCTTTGGCATTTGGGAATGACCTTTACATTCTGAAAAGGTGAATGTTTTACATTTCTTTAAACTGACGAGATAAACAGAAGTACAGTTAAGCCAAATCATTGTCTAGAAGAGCCACAGTCCTCTTGGTGAAGCAGAAATAAAGATTGCTACAGATTTCACAAACACTGAATTACTCTTCATGAACAGACATCCACTGGCTTGCTCCCCAGGGATCTGATTTTGCCAAAATCCTCCAATGTTTTCAGAGACACAACAGCATAATCATTTGATCTCCAACTCCTATACACAGCTGGCATTCACTCTACCAGTCATTTTGATATGGCGTCATGTGATTAAACTTTTTCTTTCAAATAAATTATTCATAGACTCCCAGAAGCAAACCCTATAGTTTTCTGAGATTTGATTGGCTAGTGAAAAGAAAAGTCTTTCTGGCATATCACAGAAAGAATCTGAGTGTGGGAGTCAGTTGGGTGAGGTGAGTCATGTGAGTCACACGTATTCACTGTGAAAAACTGCCCTCTCTCTCCGTACTTTCCTCCTCAGTCTGAGCAATTAGAAAAAATATTGTACTTTAAAGCATATTTATTACATCCAGATGAAAATAAAGTACTAGTTCACAGATTCTGTCTTTTCAAATTGATGGTTATTTTGAAGATTTCAAGTTAAAAGGATTGTATGTGTTAATGATATACTGGTGTACTAAATAATTATCCACACATGATACAAATAGATCTCATCACACACACACATGTGTGCACACACACGGCTACCTACCCTCTTATTTCTTTATCTTTCTATGTGTCTCTTCATTCTAACAACCCTTCTACCTACGTTTCCTCTTGTCATCCCACCTATTTTTCTCTCTTTTATCTTTCTTTCCACTCATCATTCATTCTACATGTCTGTCCATTTAGCTAAATATCATTCCTCATTCCTCATTCATATTTGAACATTTAACCTTTGCTAGGAGGTGGGCATATTACTTGTGCTAAGTCAATAAGTATTTTTAACTCCTAAATGGCTTTATAAATAAAAGCCAACCTAGGAAAGGATTTGTTTGTTAGCTTATATTTGGGCGAGAGTAGTATAAGGAAGGAGATACTAAAAAAAAAAAAAGAAAGAAATTAAATACCAAGACACATTTTTTTTTGTATTGGGTAACCTATTCCTCTCAGTTGGAAAATCAAATTTATTCAGTCTTTCTTCATTTTCATGTTTTGTGTTTGTGTAACTTTAATCTCTGAATTAACCATTTTAGAGTAACATAATTTTATGTTGCCGGTACAGCCTAAAACAAAGATTTTTCCTGATTTTAGATTTAGAGCTATTCAAAATCTCACTGAAGTGAAATGATATAAAAGGAAACAAAAAATTAAACGATAATGTAAAATTAAATGGTAATAATGTCAGGTGTGATCACCACCTGATTTCCAAGTATCTAAGACTCAAATTTTTGAAGAAAGAAACTCTTCTGACACAAGCTTCACAGAACTGTCAGATTATTTTACTTGAGAAACTTTTATTTGCATAATACATTTGATTTATATAAAATATGTGATTTCATGGTGTGGTGTGCGTGTAGCATTCATTGTGTACTTCTGGTCAAAACTCATTTTTTGATAAATTTTACTTGAAACGACCATATGTTGTTGTGTCTTGTGTACACGATTTACTTGGGCCATTCTTCATCTTTTCTCACTCACAAATTTATCCTGTATCCCTCTGCTCATCCTTTGGTATAAATCTAGGAAGAAGACTGTGATTATCAGATACAAAACCAGTAGGAAAAAACTAAGTTATGGAAACCAGGAGTAAAAGCAGCCAAAGATGGGTAGAGCCTTGAATCAAATAAGAGGATTAAGACAAGAAAGTAGAGTCAACATTTTATTTTGAGATAAGCTTCAAGTTCTCCTGAACTAAGGAAACTCTGGGGATAGGACTGTATACCACATCAGAAATGATGAGAAAGAAAAACTGAGAAAATGGTGAGAAATGATGATAAGGAAAAAATAATGATGAGAAACAGGCATTTTAATGTTAAAATATGTTGCCAAATCTAGAAGAATTATGATAGATATGTTAAAATTACTGTGCATTTTGTTATATCTGAAGAGAATGCCTCTGACTTCAGTACCTGATTTAGTGGGAGCAAATCAATGGACATAATTTTAGCAGAAATATTTTCCCGAAATGTAATTAAAAGCCCTTACCAATTTGCTTATTATATCAACGATGAATATGTTCCCAAACAGGCAGAATCAAAATCTTCCTTGAATATTTGCATAAAACTGTAAAGCTGCTGCTTGGAGGCTGTATTCAAAGTCACAGCATGCAGGCATGAGGGAGCAGAAGGTCTACTGCCTTGACCAACCAGCGTGCTTCCCGAAAAGGCAGTCTTTGGTGTACTGAGGGCAGAATTTCAAATATAACACAAGCTTATTCTGCCAACAATCAGCACACAAAAAAAGGTTACTTGGTTATAACTTTCTATAAGGTTTCTTAAAACTGAGAGACAGGTGGATTTAAACATCAGAGATGCAGTCAAGGAAGTGTAGGACACTCAGAGGGCTATGGCTGGAGTTAAACAGCAGCTTATAAAACATGTTATCTGGGGCTCATGTTGGACCTTTGAAGAAAAAGGGATAGGTCTTGAGGTAATGCACCAAGAGGGCCTTGTGCCTGTGGCCTGCTTTGAGAAGGAGGGGCTGTGTCCACAGAGAAGGGCTGCTGCCAGCCTTGGTGAGGATGGACGAGAAGGCTGTATGCTGCAAGCCAGGGACAGAGAAACGGGGCATCTGCAACCTTATAGTTCTGCTGAGGGATGCTTGTGATAGATAAGACAGGTATTGGAGAAATATTTAGAAGAAAGTAAGAATATTTAAGAGCATATTTCAAAAATTAAAGATAGTAATATTTAAAGAAGGTTTTGAAGCTCCTGGCTTGGGATGTTAGAAGAACCCATCCACAGGGAGATGGCTGCAGAGAGCTTCATCTTCACCACCTTCATGTGGATTGCTCTACTCAGACTGCCTGCAGCCTTACACATCAAACAAAGCAGCTTCCATGGAGAAGTATAAATATGTGCTAACTGTATGGCCCCCAGAGAAAATTAAACATGTGGGAATAGATGCTACTGTGCAAGGTTCTGGCATGTGAAAGGGAGAGCAAAGAAGTAAGGAGAGCATTCTGTGAAACTCCCCCTAGCAAATGGAGGTGGTTTGATCTGGAGAAAGTGATGGGTTAGAGAAATGGAGAGTCAGCAAGGAAAGGCTTTTTGTTCAGAAGCAAAGACTGAAGACTGCCATCATTTTTCATGTCTATTATGAATACTAAGTACTATTTTAGTCACTATTGTATTTCTTGCATATAGCAAAATACCTAGTTCTTAAAAAGCATTAAGTTAATATTTGCTGGAGATAATAGAAAGGATAGAAGGTAAGAAAGAAAGGAAGACAGCAGGCAGGCAGGCAAGTAGTGAGGGAGGAAAACATGAACAAGAGTGAGTTAAGCTATTAATGTCTCATTGGCCTGTAAAAAGGAAATCGTGAAGGTTATAAGAGATGCATAGGTATGCAAAGTACACATTTCAGTGTCTGGTGTAAACGAGGTGCTCCAGAAGTGCCGAATATCATCATCATCATCATGACAATCATCCCTTGGAGCATTTTTAACAGGGTATGCTTTGGTTTGCCACAACCTACTAATACATCTTGATTAATCCTCCCACTCAAATTTCAACTCACTTCACTTTAGCTTCTAACTCCTGACACTGCAAGAATTCACTCCTGCCAAACTGACTCCGGCAAAATCCAGTGGACAATTTTTTGTTCACCTCTTACCTGCCCTCACTGCAGCGTTGATCATTATTCATGACTTCTTACTTTTGGGAGCCCACTCCCTTTCTGCATTGCATCTGCACTCCTGCCTGTATTCCTCCTATGCCTTCAGCCATATGATGTATACTTCCTGAGCTGCTTATCCTGGCCCCACAACTGGAGGGCTGGAATTCTCCAGAGTTCAAGAACAAATAAAATTCAAAACTGTTCTTAACTTTTTTCAAGAAAATAGAGAAAATGAAAACAAAGGCAATATTAGTCTGCGGACCTGATTCTAGAAAAGATTATTCTGCATCGGTTCATGGCCCACATGGAATGGATAGCTTATTTTTCCATCCTGGATCAAACATATTTTGCCCAAAATGAAATGCTAAGAATTTGATTTCTTCACAAGTGATATATCAAAGAAACAGTGTTCTCAGTCAGGTACAGTCGGTCATTCTGGATGGTACTTGAACTTTTCAAATGACCATGCTATCCTTTACAGTTTTAAGAAATACTTGACTGTGAGTCAGAGCAAGTACATGTGTTTGATTCTGAGTTTCAAATCCATTACTATCAACCCTCAGGAATAATGTTATACATTCTATAATAGTTTCATAGTGCACATTATAACTTTTTTATGGTCAGTTTTCCTCATCTTGTTTCAGAATACTAATTGGAAAATTACCTAATATAAAATATCCAAAATGACTACAGTTGACCTGGGGATAATACGAGAAATTCATCAAGTAAAGGAATATGTTTTCAGTGTCTTCAGCATTAATCCAGCGAAATTCAGCAAATCCAGGCTTCAAATGCATACACATATGGCACTATGAACTAACCCAATTTGTACAGACAAGGAGCAGGTGTCTGTAGGTAGGTCATTGAAAGTCATCATAAACTGGGACAGGTTTACTAGCATACGAATCTTAATTTGTAGACACTTGTATTACAAGATAGCAATAGGTACATATAGATTATACATATAAGTGGGGGACTTGTGCCATCTTCCTATAGTGCATGAGGTTCACCTTGTACAATATGGTTTATCAATCCGTTAACAGATGCATTTCACTATGCGAAATCCTTAGGCTGTTCTCTGGAGAAGCTGCTGTTTCAAACATTTAGAGGTATCCCATATGGCATGGAGAAGGGGATAATTATGAAAAGATGCAGAGTATCATAGAAAAAAGAATGCCTCTAAGTTATTTTGCTTACACACAGAAAATCTAAGGTTACTTCCAGAACACCAGGGCCTGAGAAATAGTTTATTTTCGGAAGGAGAAATCAAATAACTCCTTATGAAAAGGGTCCTAAATGCAAGGCATAAAATGAAAGAAAAATGTATGTCATCCCTTCGTTATGACTTCTCTGCATAACTTTCACAGTTAAAATGTCAGCCAGCTCCATTATCATCCAGTCAAATCCTCAAACAGCACTACTTCCTCCTCCATGATAGCTCTGACTTTAGGATCCTTCTCCTGAGTGGCCTACTGCCATTATTTCTCTGCTCATTTAGTCTGTGCAACTCAGCCATAGAATTATACCCTTAAATAAAGTTTTAGATAGGTGAACTTTCAGCAGAAATTATTTAAATGGCTCTCTCTTACTTATAGCATCAACTTCCAAGTATTTATCCTGACCTCTTTTGTTATCTACCCCAACCTGGCTTCAACCACTGTCTCTTAACTTCCTCCCCCTCACTCAAAGCCTCCCCACCCAATGAAATGGAACTGATGAATGATGAATGTTTCTATGCCTTTGACCTGCCTGAAGTTCCCTTTTCTTGACTTTTTTCCCTTACATTTTTGAACAACTCCAGCATCATCTTACAGGAATCTTTCCTGACCTGCTGTCTAATCAGCCCCTACTCTGGGTCCCTTTTGCACTTTTAGCCTAACATGCGTCATGCTGAACTGTGATCACTGATGCTACTTCTCTAGAGAGATCCATTCGACATTGCATTGGTGACACCTCACTCAGGCCCAGGTGTGAATACAAACTGGGAATTCAGAAGATGTTTTGAAATCACTGACTGGGCCAATTCAAACTTGCCCCAATGGAGAAAAACTGTGTGTGTGTGTGTGTGTGTGTGTGTGTGTGCGCGTGTGTTACTATATCAGAAATAAATGGTCTTACGAATCATTAAAACAGGCAGTAACTATAAAAAAGAGGTAGTAGTTAAAGCTTTCTACCTGCCTTTTGGGCTTTGAAATCAGATGGTGCTGCAATCATCAGTTGGTGGGGAAACCTGGTGGCCGGGAAGTAGAGTGTGAGAAGGATGGGGTGGTAAAACAGCTAGTACTTACTGAGGGCGTCCTGTCCTCAGCATGGTTCTAGGTGTTTCACAGGCATTAACTCATTTGATATGCAAATATTCCTACAGTGTAGATATGCTCATGATGTAGGGTTGTGCTGCTGGATTGTACAGAAATACATGGTAGATACTGGGGATAAGGGCTAAAATCCCACACTCAACCAGTGCATCTTGCCCTTGCCCTGGCCTGGGAATGAAAGGGCTCGTATTTATTCACATAAAGATGGCTTTAGGTTGCAAAATTAATAAGCATCTGTCTTCTTCTATATTCACACCAAGGCGCAGAATAAGCCAGTGACATTTCTGGAGTTAGGCTCTATTATTACTCCCATTTTACAGATCTCAAAATTGAGGAACAAACAAATTAAGAAGTCTGACACAGATTGCACTGCTTATAGGTGACAGTGATGAGATACGAACCCAGGTTCCTGGCCCAGGGTCTGTACATGAAACCGCTATGATATGCTGCCTCTCTGTTACATGTTGGAGTGCTTATTCCATGCCAGTTGACATCCACTGATTTATACATTATTAATTCAGTTAATCCTCACAATAACCCTTAAGGAATTGGCCCCTTAGGACGCACAGTGATCCCTCAGCCTCCAATCCTAAGAGATGGTCCTTTGTGAGCCATGGTTGTGCCCATCAAAACAGAGCCAAAGAAACACTTCACTGATCAGAACTAATTGGCTAATTGATATGCTTCAGACATCTTGCCAAGCAAAAGAGAGTTTAATTAAAACAAAATAGTATCTGTGGCACTGGAAGTTAAACTGGTGGGACCCGAAAAATGTAACTTAGAACTGAAATTAATAGCTGTCTAGAAAGCTAATATATTTAGAGGGTATTACTATTGGCAGGGAGGTATTTCAGATAAAATAGAATCAGAAAGATCTGAATTTGCAAATACAAAATGCAGTTTAGTATGAGAGAGGCAGCATCTCTTATGAGAAGGGAAAAGATAGATTTCTCATTAGATAATATTGAAACAACTGGACTGGTATTTGACAAAAAATAAAGTTAAATTCTCATATACTGTCAAATGACTTATATACTAGATTGTTCATTGTAGTAAAAATTTTAAAACAGAACTTGGACAGAACCTACATGAGCAAATAAAGTGTGCTACAATCTTAGAATGCACATTTTTAGTTAAAACACTATATTTTATTTATTTAGGTGCATATAAAACACTTTCAACTTTATTGAAGTGTAGCTGATAAATAAAATTTGTATATATTTAAGGTGTGCAAGTGATGATTTGATATATATATATATATATATATATATATATATATATATACACATTGAAAACAGTATGTTTTATTTAAAATTAAATCAAAGGTGAAAAAGTTCTATATAAATTGACATAGGGTATTTTTCTTTTGCTTGTTTATGAATAAAATATATTTCTAGAAGAATATACATTTGAGAACACATAAGACAAGATCATATAAGACAAAAATATAAGATCAACAAATTTGATAATTTTGGGGGAAGGGACCTAGGTGGCAGAGGGACAGAAGTGGGGAGAACTTTTCACTGCTTACCCATTTAGGGCCATACACTATATTACCTATGCAAACAAACTAAAAATACAAAACAAAAAGATCTTGGTTTCACTCCCAGAGCTCCTACTAAATGTGACTTTGGGCCAGTTTATTACATTCTCAGAGACTTACTATCTTATCTGTAAAATGGTGAGTATAACCCCTGCCTCAGAGAGTTTAGGAGATTTAAATAAGATAACATGTGGAAAGTTCCTACTACAGAGCATGACACATAGTAGACAAATACTAGTAGATCTCTTGCCCATCAATTCCCTTTCACAGAGAACACAAACTCCAATGGCAACAGGTCCAGGCAGGGAATATAAATGTGTGAAGTAGGTTGGACTTAGAAGATTAGGGAGTGGTAGGGACCATGACAAATAGAAAGTATTTGAATTATTATAAGTGTGTATATCAAAGCATAAATCCTACTTATATATATGTACATCACATGTATATAAAATATGCTGACTGTGCTTCTGTCATTCTTATTTTTATACAGCTATCTGCATTTTGCAAAATTATGTCACACACTATATTTCAAACCACTTAAAAATAATTTCAACTATTATCTCAGTGACATCAGAATTAAACTAATTATTTTCAGATGTCTCTACAATACTAAGTTTCTCTAAGTTGACTTATTTAATGTAACTGACTTTGGTTTTTGAAAGAAAAAAAAGGAAGAATATAGCTACTGGTTGCCAGACCACAACTGGGAGGTTAAAGCGAAAGATGCCTCTAACATCTTGGCTATTCCTCCCTGCGGCAGAGTTGATGGAGAGAGTACCGCTGCTCGTAGCTAATAAATCTCACTGAGGGAGGAGTCAGGCAGTGGTGACACACAGAAGCCAAGTCAGAAGGTTAATAACAGCAAAATCACACACAGGTGGGCAGGATAATGGTCACAAGTTACAAGAGAAGAATTTTAGTATCACATTCAGATTTAGAGCAGTGATGGTTCAATACTCCCTGCCTTAACAACCTTCCTGTTTTTGAATAAGTCAGGGTTAAAAAAGCAATAAACTAGTAAACCAATTAACACAAATTCTCAGTACTCCAGGGAACTGCAGATTCTTAGGGGATAAGTTCAGATATAATTCATCATATATACCCATTAATTGTCTTACACAAATATGTTATCCTCAGAGAACTAGGCACATCATCCACTAATTTCTCTACAAAACTAAATTAAGACTAGCATAGACTAGAATAACTGACCAGTATTTGTGAAATAGCCTATAACTAGAACCCCTAGAGACATGGACCAAATGGGAAACAAAGCATTACATAATATTATTTTTATTATTTATTCCATGCAAACACCTGCCTAAACTCTAGACAGCATAAAGAGTCTCACGATGATAGAAGGTCCCTGGCCTTGTGACATCTGAAGTAACCTCCAGTTAACATCTCGTTTCTTTGGTCAAGACCTGAGGAACTCTTGCTTACATGTAAATGCATACAAAGTTGCCTAACTGAAAATTTATCCTGAGATAATACTAACGGGATGGTATTTCTTTTCTCTCATTGGAATCAGCTCAGCTACAGAAAGTCTGAGTATGCAAAGGCTCTCATATCTTTCTAATTTAAAGACATCACTTTAAGAAATGGTTGACTTTGCTTCTCCCAATTATCTTCTTAGAGAGATTCTATTTTCAATAGTAATGCTGGTCTGGAGCCTGTCTTGGAAATATTTGTTTGGCTGCTATCTGGGAAAAATTATTTTTTACTGCCTTTGCCTCTAGGATGGGATTCGCAGTGTTCCAACTTGGAGTCCTGAAGATACTGGATCTCAGCACACCCTAAAATATTTCTGATTTTCCTTCCCCGCACATCCTTCCTGGAACCACCCCTTTATGATTTTCTGTTCATAGTTTCCAATACCCAGTGTATGGCAGGGTGCTTTCAAACCATGGAGCAATCAATATAACTCATGCAGAAAATACAAAATGCCCTGGATGCATTCAGTCTTCCTCCTCTGTGTTCCAGAAGCACCTTGTGGAAATCAGTCTCTACCATTTTGCACTGAAAAGCCCCAAACTTAAGTTTGTTTCATTATCAGGATGTAAAACCACCTCGAGGGCCATTTTTTTTTTAATCTCTCTCGTCCAACCCTGTATCTCTGTGCCTGGCAAGACATAGGTGGAGAAATCAGTTTTGACGCAAAGGGAACTGAACTTAAAAAAAATGCCTACTCTCTTTTTCAAAAATATTCTACATTTTCTACCTTTTAACTGAATCACTGTGGAATTTGTTGTTTACACCTGCAACATTCACTAAACAATAGAAGCTATGTTTAATCAGCACTGTTTAACTTAAATATTAAGGTTAACAGGAAATTGGGATAGAATTAATAATGCTAAGTTGGTTGGAATATATTAATAAGCATTAATGTGTTATTTCTCCTTTATTTAGTGGTAAGGATTACATATGACTGGCTATAGAAAGATATTTAAAAGACCATACATTTTTTTCTTCCTTATAGAATAAAGTTGGTCAACATAAATCACCTTTTTTTCATAATTCACTTTCCATGCAACATAATCAGTGCTCTAGATCATTTCTGGGCATGTGATGATCAAAAAAATATATAAATCTGCTTTTAGAATGCTACAAAATATACATGGAATTGTGAAGCAATTTGAGCCAGCCATTTAATTACTCTCTCATAGAACAGGGACATAAAGAAATAATAAATTTGTCTGTTTCTAGGAACAAACTGAAATAGAAAGCAAATCCCAATCTATTGGTTGAAAACAAGGGGTCCGTTAAGCAGTAACTGGTATGACAGAGACACACCAAGTGTCGCTTCCGGTAAGATGCTTTACATTAAAGTCAGCTTTACTGTCAAGCTCAGGATACAGAACATTAGCATAAGATGTATGTTAACATGTTCTCAACATAAGGCTTTAAAGAACAGCCAGAAGGAAAGATAAAATAAAACAATTCTCAACAAAGCTAACCAACCAAGTGTTTCTTGGTAAAGGTTCCGACATTCACTAAATAATCCTTTCTGCACTAACACATCCAGATTCTTTGTGTTCTGTGGAAGCAGTAAATTGCTGTGACTGACCCAAATTGTTTCACAAGGTGACACCTATCCTGTACACGACTAAGAATGGAAGTCTTGTTTTTTAATCATCTCATGCCCCAAATGAACTAGCGTACTGATTATATTGCATCAGATGTGAAAACTATTTTTTTAAAGGTGAATTATGTTTATCAACTTAATTTCATTAAGAAGGCCACATTGAGGTTGATGCCATCTGTTGCTCCTTTATAAGAAGACATATATTGTGCTATTTCATTGCTACTATCAAAACGATTAAAATGGAGTGGGAAATGTGGAAAAAAGAAAAAGCCTGACATCAATGGAGCTCCATTTGCCTAGACTTTATTTTCTAAGTCTTCTTTTATTTTGAGTCTATGAGAAGAATGAACTGATCACAGATCTCCTTTTCTTTCAAATGAGGATAATGATATTGTTATGTGTCTCACTGGGTTGTTGTGGGGATTAAATGAGATAACGAATATAACACTCAGCACACACCAATCAATACTTGGCACCTATTAATATTAAAAATAATAACACAAAAGCAATGGTGAAGGATAACAGGAATGTATTGAAATAAACTCTGCAGGCGTTAGTTATGATTAATCATACTTTAAGGAAATTTCAGAGTATTTTCTATATTGGAGTCTGAGGATAGATTGTTAGAAATAAAATGATATATTTTGCTTAATAATAATAAGAATTACAGAGTATTAGATGTCAAGCACTGTTCTAAACACTTTAAATATATTAGTCCATTCAATCTTCATTGCAATGTCTGAGAAAGATTCATTTTTCTTTCTATTTGTAGAGGTACCCAGAGGTTCAGTAACTTGCCTTGGTTGACAGAGCCAATAAATGGCAGAACCGGAATCTGAACTCAACCAGTCTGCCTCCAGAGAGAGTCCACATTCTTACTGACTATCCTAGGCTTCCTCTCTGTAGTCACATGGCTCAGAGGTATCGGGACAGTATTAAATTATCACAATAACTAGGTTTGAAAACGATTTCATTATCTTTCAAATATTGCATTTCCAATTTTGCCGCAATAATGAATTTGCTTTAATGGCCAATTTAGTTCCCCAATCTACATTAATATCTTAAAACTGCTACCTCACATTTAGTTCTAAAAATTAATGGTTTTTCTTTGCTAAATAGTCTATGATTTCATATACTCATACCACACACAGCATTCACACACCCTTTGAATAAAAGGCAGTAATGTTCAAGACAAGACAAATACAGACAATGACTTTGGGGCCCAGAAACAGCCAGCAATATTTACTAGATCTATCTGCCTGTGGAAGTAAAGGAGTCAATGAACACCGTTTTTTAATGAAAAGAAAACTTTTCTTTGAAGGACTGCATATTGCCCTTGAAGTAAGCTAAGCATTTAATAAATTTAAGACAGCTTTTACCATTCTTTAGAAAATACTGCATGTCTAAGAATCACAGGTACTATGTGCACTGAGTGATAATGGCAAGTGGTAACTGCAGCACCGTTCCACTTAACGGGATATTATAGACCCGGTGTAATGTTGGGAGAGTGCTCAAGCATTCTCCTAAGCCTGAATTCCCAAGTTGTACGATAATGCTAAGTAGCATCATTCTAAACATATGCTGTTGTTCTTGTTCTCATTTTCTGTTTATGATAGCTACAGTGGTACCGATGCTTGGCACCTTCTAGGAGAGGAAGTAGTGAGCGCTATAAATCCCAGGAACTCTCGACGCCTCTTTCTCCCTGGGCTCCCTCCCATGCCAAATGGCAGTGCAGTGTGGGGAAATATCACTGACTGAAGAACCACAAGGGAAGGATTCTCACTGCGGGTCAACCAGCAACTGCTTTGGACAAATTTTTGTCCTCTGTAGGCCTTGGTCTCTTAATATGAATATTCATTTTTACTGTTTCATGGAGTGCTAATTAGGATAACATTTGTCATCTGTGAATATGCCTTAGAAAATAAATATGTTTTGTAAATAACAAATACACACAAAAGCAGCTGAGGCATAAGTTACAGAGCCTGTAATAGGAATTCCCTTAAGTGTCTCTGGATTGTTACCATCTGGTCTCATTACGTAGCTATTCTTCAACTAACCTGTAAGCTTCCTGGTTGGGGTCAGGACTATATTTTCAATGACTTAAGACTATCATACCTTGAATAATGAAATTAATGTTTTTTTTTCTTAAACGGTGCACTAATATTTGCCCTTGATATCCTAGTTCATAACATTTCTGCACTTATCTCACTATGCTCACTTACTTTTATACTTACACATGTCTATACTTGCCTCAGTCCCAGCTTTTGTCAGGCACACCTTCTTGTTCTCTCCCACCCCAAATCTTCCTCAAATCAGTCCACATGCACAACACATCTGTGTTGTTTTTCCTCTCTGTTGTGGCAGCTCTCTTCAGTCCTTTTAAAAACTTAGCACAAAAATCTGTTTTGTAAAAGAAGTCCTCCCTAATTAATCCACATGCATTTATTATGTTGTATTTTTCACTGTGCCCAATGATATAAAATATACACAGACACTGACACACACTATATTATTTCTTAAGCAATCATACAAGGTTGCAGTGGTTTCCTTTTGGGGATGAAACACAATATGTCATCGACTCTGAGTAAACTGGCAAACAGAAAGGTCCAAGTCCGAAGCTGTTAAATGAGAGTCCAAAAGTAGGAGGAAAGAAGACAGGGGAGAAAGGGAGTGAGCATAGATGTTAGTGAACTCTTTGATCAGATACATATAAAAGGTGAACTAGCCATGAAAGAGCTTCAACCTCCTCAAACTCAATGCTTTGGTCCTTATCACCGTCCAAGCCCTTCCCATCACCAGAGGACAGCCTCATAGGTGTTTTAGTGCTTTATAGTTTACAAAGGGTTTCTCAGATACCATCCCTGCCCTGGTATTACTGTGAGAATAAACCAACAGGAACACTATCCTACTGGAGAAAAAGAACAAACTATTGCATGTGTCTGTTTACCTGCAAACTGGACGTCTGACAAATTTTGCATAGGCACCAGTTGCTTTTTATGGTATCAGGCATCTGGTGAGTTGTGAGTTACGAGTTGTGTGAAGATGATAAAAAATTAATCTATAAGAGAGCATATCAGTTTGGGAAATGGGATTACCATTAAGTTATACTCTCATGAAAACTCACAAAGATGAGGTTCAGAATGGTAGACAGGTAATTTCAAAATTATGCTGGAAAAAGAGCTACTATGACATAGTTCCAGGCACTAAGTTCTAATTAAATTAAATATGAACAGTTATTGAGGATTGCCAAGACCCCATTGTTAGACAAAGAGGGAACACACATTAAAAATTCTGTGTGAGATGTATAAATTTTAAATAAGCCTCAACCAAGCTTCCATTTTCATGAGACCAGCTTCTTGTACAAAACATATCACGTTCTCAGTGGGATCTGAATGGCAAGTAGACAAATAAAACTAGGGGAATGTCATCCATAGAGAAACTAATGAAGACATACGATCTTCTAACTGTGGAAGTTACTGGTAATTTCACCATTTAAGAAGAGAAACAAATGTAACAATTTTTTTTCTAGAAAATAGAGTGTATATGAGATTTATTAAACTCAGAATGTGTTCACACAGACACAGGGAATTCAATTCAAGGTAGAAAACCCTGATGTTCTTGTTTAGAATTCACTTACACTTTGGAAGCTGAAATTTTTTTGTTGTAAAATAAAAAAGAATACTATGAAGTCCAAGATGTTCATGGTACTTCAAGTTATATGATCAAATCCCTTTCTTGGGTCATGATTTTATCAGAAGCTTCCACAGCATTTGGGGGGTCAAATCTGCATCCTCTCAATGTACCTAGTTGGTATTTGGACCTTTTTGAACTTTACTTGTAAGGAAGATCCAAGAATGCTTATATCTGAATTTTCTTTTAAATAAAGAATTAGTCATCAGAGTGGAATAGAAAAAACAGTAACAACAGCTGGCAGTATTCCCAAGAAAAGTAAGTCAAAGGGAGTGAGCCAGAAATCTTGCAGAGTCTTGAGTATAAAGACACAAACTCTGGATTTATGTTGAATATGTTGGATATGAAAAGCCAGGAGAGAGAGAATAGCTGGAGAGTACATTATTGTGAGTAGTGAAAGGGGATATTCATTTGGAAAGAGATATTTTTATGAGAATAGATTTCATAAAGTACAAGAAGTATTTCCTTTCACGAAGGATTTCAGAGAGAAAAAAAACATAAAGACTAAAGATCAAAAGAACACAAGTAAGAATAACACTTTAGTAATGGAAAGGAAAAAAATTTATGTCTTTTAAAGGAAAGATAAAGGTGACAAATACAGGCCTGGATGGAATAGGAGTGGAGGACGGGCTCTCTAAAATTATCTAAGTAACAGCAACATAACAGAAACAAATCTTAATGGAGCAGTGAGGTGTGGATATAGCACTTGTGCACATTTGTGCAAAACCAGGTAGAAATAAAGCTGAAAGGAAAAATAGAGTCAGCAGTATACAGATGAGAGGGAAAGCCATGGAGAGAGGAGCAAAGCCTGGGGAGCAGTAGAGAGAAAAGTGGTCACCAAATGAATTCAGCAGAGACTAAACATTTAAAAATGACTGTAAACCCAAATAATCTTTAAAATTCTGCTCAAATTCCATTGTACGTGTCCCTGAACACTCCTGCTCACAGTCATCTTATTTTCCTCTTGTGTGATGGGGTTTCCGCACACCATTATAAAATTTTCATTATTTTGGAGACCTCAGGAAATTATCTTGTCAACTACACTGTTCTTGAAATGGGTTCAGATGTTGCATTTATTTGCATTTTTCAAGGTTCACAGCTCAGTTCTAAAGCAGAGTGGCTAGTCAATAAATACTTATATGGACGAGAGGACGGACTTGCCTTGTTTTCAGTCAGATGATCTACATCAACTGGAGTCAAATGACTTCTAATGTGTAAGAATTGAGTATTGGAATCAGAGGGAAAGGCCACTTTTTTTGCAGCTTTGAAGCACAAATGGAGTGTGTAGAACAGCCTCAAAGGAAAGCTCTGGGTCAATCAAATGTGCGAAGGAAAAGTGAAACAATATAAATTAGAGTAAGGTAATGTGGGAGAGGACAGATAAGACGTTTTTTTTTTTTAATGAGAGCAAATATAGGAAACCAATATAAAATGTCAAGATTTAGTTTTATGGGTCAAGAAACTGACAATAATATATTATCCATGATTTATCAATTACTAATAAGAAGCATGAACAAATATAATCAATAAAATGTCACATTGATTTTGTACTGATTTGAAGTGATGTATTGGAAATAGTCGTTTTAAACCTATTTGGGTTCCTTACATAGTTTTGGAATCAAAACACCAAATAACGTTGGCTCCTTTTTGTCTGAAGGCAAATTTTTAAGCTCAAGTTGTTCCTACAAAGAGCACATACAATCCTGAGCTCTTGGAAATCTAATCCCTTGAGACATGGGTTTTTAATAGTAACATGGATAGATCCTTAAGCATGAGTGAATGGCCTCACTGGATATATATCCTATGAAAAACTTTGAGATGTTTAGTCATTATGCCACAATCATATATAGAATTATATCATAAGTGCTCATTTTCATCCTAATTAGTAAAAAAAAAAATCCTTTAAAAAATAGTCATCAGCTTTGGAAAATGCTGTTTTGGGGTGCACTGTACTTAGGAAACCTTAAAATTACATGTACCAAGAGAGAAATCAGATCATCTCACCTCAGCAATTGAAATAAAGCCTCTTTTTTTTTTCCACTACAAGTGATAGTTAATGTTCATTACTTGGCTTTGAATTGTTTGAATTGATGATATGTTTTTCACACTTTTGAAAGAACTTCTCTGTAATATTCAGATCAGTGCTTCACCTTTCTGTTTTGCCTTTGACACTGGTGAACAGATATAACCAGTGAGAGACACATCATGTTGTCCCTTACAGTCTGACTGAAAGAGACCCACATTTAGCTCTTACAAATTGTTCAAACATTATATGAACTCTAGTGAACGTTTTTAGAAATTGTGAAAGCATAAAAAACAACAGAAGCCTGGTCATTTTTTTAAAACTGAAAAACATAGAATAAAAATTAATACTTATTTTAAAATATCTTTCAGAGAGCTAAATCTATGCTTAATTTAAGAATATAATCACATGACATAGAAATTCTTTGATCATAAAATCATAATGATTGGTCCATTTACAGATATCATGGCCCAGGGAAAATACTGAGACTATATGAAAAAGTTCCTTTTTATTTAAACACAAAAACTTAAAATAAAAGTATTTCAAACTAGTATCTTTTAACATTTTTTAGAGCTTAATATCTCCAGCTAACTCATCTTGTGGTGTTGTATGACATAACACTGAGATTCACCTTAAACTCAGGTGGCCTGGATTCAAGTCTCATTTTCTACCTACACTTATTAGATGAGGCCCTTAAAATCTTTGGAATGCAGCAACATTAATTGAAAAAAATGGGAGATAAAAATTGCTACCTGTCTCACAGAGTGTTGGCAAATGCAAAAGAGAGAGTGTACGGGAAAATACTCAGGCTTTAAAGTGTTATCATTTAGTATCAAAAGTAATATTTAGACATTTGGTCCCAGGCAAGATGGTATAGACTTACTTTTCCCTGTCTTTCCCCCTAAATACCCTGGAAATAATTCAACAGACAATCATAAGAAGACTGGAAAGGTAGAAAGAAGAATGTAGATCAGTTAGAGACCTCACGATCTAGCTAGACCAAATAAGAAAAAAGAATACATGAATTAGAATTGAAAGAGGAGGTATTACAGAAATACAAGAGCTCACAATAAACTACTCTGAATAATCACATACAAAGAAATTAGATAACCTAGAAGAAATGGATAAATTCCTAGAAACATGCAACCTGCCAAGACTGAATTATAAAGAAATATTTGCAAACCATATACCTGAAAGGGGTCTAATATCCAAAATATAAAAGTAACTTGTAAAACTCAATAGCAAAATCAAAAACAAAAAACAAAGAATCCCAAACCCAACTAATCCAATAAAAAAATGAATGGGCAAAGGACCTGATAACACATTTTCCCAAAGGAGACATACAAATGGCTAACAGATACATGGAAATGCTCAACATCCTTAATCATCAGGGAAATGTAAATCAGAACCACAAGGAGCTATAACTTCATACCTGTTAGAATGATTATTACCAAAAAGACAAGATATATCAAGTGTTGGCAAGGATGAAGAAAAAAGAGAACGATTGTACACTGTTGATGGGATTGTATATTGGTACAGACACTATGAAGGTTCCTCAAAAAATTAAAATAGAACTACAATATAACCCAGCACTCTACTTCTGGATATATAGCTGAAGTAAACTGAATTGCTACTGGAAGAGCTGTCTGCATGCCCATGTTCACTGCAGCTTTATTCACAATAGCAATAGCTAAGACATGGAGACAACCTAAATGTCTGTAAATGGAAGAATGCATAAAGAAAATGAAATGTGTGTGTATGTATATACATATATTTGTATATATAATGATGGCATATTATTCAGCCATGAAAAAGGATATCCTGCCATTTGCAACAACATAGATGAACCTAAAGGGCATTATATATAAGCCAGACAGACAAAGACAAATACTGAATGTTCTCACTTTCACATAGACTCTAAAAAAACTAAAGTCATAGAAACAGAGAGTAGAATGGTAGTTGTCAGGGGCTAGGGAGAGGGGAAAATGGGAAGATACTGGTCAAAAGGTATAAACTTCCAGTTATAAAATGAATTAGTTCCAGGGGTCTAGTGTATAGCATGACAACTATAGCTAATAGTATTGTATTATATACTTGAAAGTTGCTCAGAGGGTAAATATTATATGTTTTCACCCCCAAACCCACACAGTTGACAGCTGTGTTAACTGAGCTCATTGTGTTAATCATTTCACAATATATATGTGTATCAAATGATCATGTTGTACACCCTAAACTTACACAATTTTGTATGTCAAGCATATCTCAATAATGAAAAAAAACACATGTAAAAATCTATTTTAAAATTTCTGAGTATGAAAGTGTTTTAGTTATCTTTTTACTGATATATAATTGAGTTTTCTGTTCTAAAGAAATTATCTTCTTTGAAACCTGATGAGACTTGCTCTATGGGCTACTTAAGTGCTCAATGTCTGCCAAGTATTTTGTGTTTGAGAAGTATATTCTCCAGATAGATTTGTTAAGTACAGTATCTATATGTGACTTTTGGATCAAGATTACTATTTCTGTTATTCAAATCTTTCTTATGTTTTTGTCTGTTTAATATACTCAGTAATAAGAGAAATAATTAAATCATCCACTCTGGTAGTGAATTTTTCAAATTCTCTCTTTAGATTTGCCATTTTTCCCCTTTATATGTAAGTTGACACTATGTGATCAGCATAGAAGTTTAGAATTGTATATCTTCCTGATTAATTAAAGTTTCTATCAAATATATATATTTAACAAAATAAAGTAGGAACTATCAATTTGTTCAATATTAAGGCTTATCATATAGCTATAATAATTGAGACAGTGTGGTATTGGTACAGAGATAGACACATAGATCAATGTAACATACCTGGTTTATGGCAAAGTTGTATGATTTATACGTACAATTAAATGGAGGAAGGATAGCCTTTATAACCAATGGTACTGGAGTAATAGACTGTAGGCTAAAAAAAAATCTTGACTGTGGTCATAGTTATGTGTAATTACATATGTGGTATAATAGCATGGAAATACACGCACAGGCCCTTATATAACTGGTGAAATCCAAATAAGTTCTGTTGACTGTACCAATGTTCATTTCATGATTTTGATGTGGTAGTATATTTTATATAAGATGTTAACATTCTGGGGGGGCTTTTTGAAAGGTGTTTGGGATTTCCTTATACATTCCTTTGTAATTTCTCAGGAATTTATAATTACTTCAAAATAAAAAGGTTTTGAAAAGTCATATTTGAAAAATTTTGAAATGATTTTGCTTTATGCAGAATAGGGATTTGATGATATCAATATGATTTCTAAAGTTGTATGTGCTGAGGAGTACGGAAAAGATGTAACTCATCCTTGAACATAAAAATAACTTGAGCAAGAAGGACTAAAGGGGGACAGAATTTTATGATCCTTACACAGATACTTCTTTGTAGCCACAGTAAATTGTACAGGTAGAAGGGGGAAATACATGAATAATTAGTGCAGGAAAGATATTCAAAATATTTAGCAACTTTTATGGTCTAGACACAAACCAATCAGGATAGAATGGGACCAAATACAACAGATACCAGCCATACACAAGCCAAAATTTGGTACTGGTTCACAACAGTTGAATATTCATCCTATAGGATTTATTTGGGATTAATTTTATTTTTTCCTCCACAAAAGATTTATATTCCTGAAATGTTGGCATTTCTTAGTAATCCTGAGCTGAAAACATTGGAAAGGGTGTTACATTATTGAATGAAGCATACCTCAAAGCGCTCCTCTGGAAAATCATGACTAATACAAATAATTACCAGTCAGCAAAATAAGGAACTAACCGTTTCTATTACGATGCATTAAATTTCCTCCATTTTTTACACAATGCCCACAATATCAGTACACAAGTGAAATAACATTCAAATTTGTTTGTAATTTTTAAAGACAGTTCAGTATCTGCATATAAGTGACTTTTCAATTTTAAAGTTTCAGTACTTGAAATAGTTAATATTTTTTAGACTCTGTTTTTATGAATTCTTTCTAGTAGAAACATTTCAAGGTGCTTTACAAACATAAACTTAGTAGGTTTATCAGATTAGAAAAACAAATATTCAAAGTTGAAATTAATTTGATCATATTTATTGAGAAATTAGGATCGCTAATTGTCAATACAAATTTAATGAGAAAACAGGCCAAAGTCCCTATTTAGGGGGAAATAAACTATGCACTCTAGAAACAGAATCTGGACTATGAAAATAAAAATACACATTTCTGGATCTGTAGGTCAGTTCTATAAAACTCATTCCAGAAACGACCTGAAACTAATTAGTGTTCTCTATTATTTCAGAAAGGCAACCTTCTTTGGAAAAAAATAATAATTAAATAAGTATTTCAAAACATGGCTTATGCTGTCTTCACTCATGAGCATTTTGGACACCATTTTTTTAAGTGCTAGATTAAGTAACAGTTCAAAGCTTTAGTTAATGATAGTTGAAATGCAGCTTTTAGGTAGGTAAAACAAGTTACGATTATGTGATTTTTTTTCCCCAGTTGTAACATGAGAAAACTCACAATTCACAGATGAAGAAAACATAAATGAAGCCACGCATTCATACAGCTGTAATTTAAACTTTGTGAGAATTTAGACCCAGTTTAACAGAACAGAGGGGGGAAACCTCCAATCTATTCATATCAGGCTGGATAATTTTAGCCTCCTTAGGGTTTGTTCATTTCCATCTCTCCAGGACACCCTGGAATAATTCAAGGCTCTTAAGGTAGACCAGCTACTCTAAGTGTCTCTCCCCTTGTCTTCTGTGAGGTTAATTTGTTGGCTCTGAGCTACCTGAAGGAAAGGAAAGCAGCAGTTATTGAGTGCCTGTGGTGCAATAAGCACCATCCTTGCTTGTGAACTGAATCTGTGTGAAATACATGTCATTCCCATTTTACAGATAAGAAAACCTAGGCTCTCAGAAATGAATTACTTTGCCCAAGAGCCCACCGCTTTGTGTTTGGACTTTTCCAAATCCCACACAATTTCCACTCCTGAACGTGATAGTACAGTCCTACTGAGTTTAATTACTTTTCAACTTTAAGAAAAGAATGGTCATATCAGGCCTGGGTCACTTTTGATGTTAACCCTAGCGCAGGGATTCTTGGGAGATGTGTCACCCCCCCACCTCCTCCCACCAGGGTGTCTGTGATTGGAATGTTTCAGGAGAAACCTCAGGGTGCTGATTCTCAGGGCTGGGGACAAGTAAAATGGGGTTGTACACAAAGGTCAACCAATCTTTCATCCAAATTATTTTATAGTTGACTGCTATTTCTGTGGCATTTTGTAAAAGATTATATTGGCTTGCTAAATACTAAAACTAATATTAGAATCCAGTAGTAGGTAGAGATTTTTTTTCTGCTATACAGACTGGTACTAAAACCCCCAAATGCACAAGGCTATCACAAATGCAAAGAACATAATGACTACAATATTTTCAACCCTATTGTGACAGAAGGATGCATGCTTTTACATTTAGCAGCAGTATTACTCTTCAAAGAAAAAAGCAAAATAATTCCTTTAGTGTCAAAGAAATAAGTGGTCATTTAATATATATTTTTACAGAGCTGTCTATGTTCCTTTTTCCCCTGAACACCAATAAGAAAACATTTGCTAGTTTCTTTCTCTAGCTCAAGAAAAATTTAAATTAGTTGTTAAGTCCTTCCATCTCTCTTTCACTTGACTGCTTCTTATCATAGTTGACTAAGGAATTAATTTTATGCACCTATATAAGCACCTCTGAAGATGCATACATTTACAGACCCATACACATGCAAACATATGTACATTCATGGTAGTATGCACACACATACATCATATAATTCAAACTAGAGATAGTAAAATATAAATTATGGTAATAATAAAGAATTTATGGAATGTAACCCAGTAAGGTCTAAATTGTACAATTTAAAAATTACTGCACTGAAATTTCTCCTTCTATGTGGTACGGACTGAGCAGCTTATGGCCCTTGGGGACCCACAGAAAATCTAGATGAAATGCAAACTAAACAGGTGAAAGGGTCAGAGAATGGCTGAGACAACAGGTTTAGACTGTCAAAGATTCTGAAGAGGAGAGAACCCTGAAGAGGTAAGGGAAGAATCTACAGCTGATTCTGTTGTTTCTGGGCTGTGGGAAGAACCCAGACTTGGCCTGCGCTGAAGGCCACTGCTGGAGGTTAGAGAAACCAGCAGAGCTGAGGAGTCTTGAGGGCCTGGAATGACAAAATATAGACTTGAGAAATCTCCAACACCTGGCCAATTATCCCGTGATGATAAATTCTGAAGCTGCAAAGTCTAGAGGCAAGGGCTAAGCTAAAAGTCTTGAAAAGCATCACAAAATTTTGGCAGTCTTGAAATGCTAAGAAGAAGAATATTTTAAAAATACAGACACTCAGGACACACCAAGGGGAAGGCCGCACATGAACTCATGAGGCCTGGTTTGGTTCTGTGGACTAAATCCAGCCCGCCTCTATTTTTGGTTTGGTCCATGAGCTAAGAACTTTTAAATGGCTGAGAAAAAAAATTCAAAGAAGAACAATATTTTATTATGTGAAAATACATGAAACTCAGCTAAGAACAGGAACAAACTAGAGATAAGATTGGGTCTTAACCAAAACTCATGCTGACTCAACTCCTAAGGTAATTAGCTTCAACTCTATTTTCCTGATGGAAGAAGGATAAAGATTTGCTGGAGAAAGATATTATCATCTTCAGCCTGTACAATTTTTTTATGCACATTTTACACACATTCCAGCATTCAGAAAATTACTGACCTCGTATGATCTGAGCTGAACTGTGTTACATGTGAAGAAGCCTGACTTAATTAGCAAGGTCAAAAGAAATCCATTAACATCCAACATTTCAAACAAGCAATTTAAAAACCTATGTTATTTAAAGAAAAATAAAACAGAAATAACAGAAAATAAATTTAAAAAGTAAAGCAGAAGTACCCTAAAAAGTGCTTTGCTTGGCAAGAAAACTTAACATATGTGTCCAAAATAATAGTATTCTAACCAGATGTTAGTTAGTTTCCAATGTAAAACATTCCAATAATATACGGAATAAAAAATCTATGCATTCTTTTTTGTAAAAAATGGAAACAAATAATAATGGACCAGTTATAAGTCATTTTGTGCTCTAAGACTATGTTCCAGGACTCATTTTTCAATGACATGTACTTTACAGATATTGGCGTCATATTTTAGGCATCAACCATCCTGAGAAGACAAAGTACAGATGTGGTAAAAACTGGTAACATTGAAATATTATAACTATGCAATATGATAATGTCTACATCTCTCCCAGGATTTTGAATTTTTACTTTAATAGCTTTTCATAATGAAAAGAGCAACTTAAAGGAACAAGACAGCTGATAAGTTCAATATGTCATAGAGCTGCAGAATCATTAAATTCATTTTAATTAGGATATACTAAGGTTTTCACCTCTGTGGCAAAAGTAAATTATAACTCCAATATATAACAGATCAGATTATTTTAATTTATAAACCTATCACAATTTGCAACACATGTCTCACTGGTATCAGTGAAATATAACCTAAATGCGCTCAAAAGATCAGGTCACATAGCATTTTTATGGGATTCAACCACATGCAGTTTTATTATTATACAGAGGGCATACAGATATAGCTATGAATATAAAATTCAATATAGATAGTGATTTGAAAATGGATACTTGTGCATTCAACTATATCCATATATACTATATATTCCAACTTTTAATTTATCTCACTAGCTTGTGAACAGCTTGTAGTATAGGAATCAATAATATTACCTGGGTATGAGCTGAGAAATCCAGAATTATCATTAAAATGAAAGGACTTTCAGAATTAAAGACTTTTAAAAACTTTTAAAAGTTTAAATACTCTCTCACTTTCTTTACCTTTAAGAGCTCCTCAAGGATAAATGCCTCTGAATGGGCGCTAATAATTTGATCAGATAAAGGCTTGATTGTGGTCAAATAAGAAATCATCAGGAGAGTATGCTATTTATCATTTTAGTTAAATTATAAGTGCTCTTTTAACATTAAACTCAGTATCATAAAAAATTACAAGTATCAGCTGCAACAGACGTCATCTATATCTTTTCCAATTTTAAAAACAAGGTTTCATTCATCTAATCCTCAAAGTTGTTTTAAAAAAATTCTTCATATCCATGAAAACAGTCAATTTCTAAGCAATTTTATTATTACATTGGGAACTGGCAAAACTAAGGAGAACCCTGGATATTCATGCAATTAAATAAAATTAAAAAAAAATTTTAATGTATAGATATTTATATCACTGATTCTTCCTTAATAACGAGCAAAATGCTATGCCTCGAAACACAAAATTCAAACACTATTTACAGTTTCACAATACTGCTTCTCTATACATCATGTGTGATGCCAATGAAAAAGAGCAGAGTCCGCAGAGGGACATATTGCAAACAAAAATTCACAGTGGGTGGTGGGAAGTGAGGCCAGGAGTCAGGCAGACCTAACAGAGATGACACAGACATGGCATCAGGCGCGATCTCTTCAGAGAGGAAAAGGAAACCCACATGGCCCTCTGAAATGCCGAGTTCATTCTCTCTCATCTCTGAGCACTAAATATCACATCTTTAAAACGGTTTCAGTTAGATTATTCCCGTCCTTTAAGGGACACGACCATTCTCAAAGTGCAACGCTGAAACCCCATAAAAACTTAATCACCTACCATTTTCTTTGCACTCTTCTGGAGGTTTAGCCTTTTTCGCAAGTCGTGGATCCAGCCATGATGTTGTCTTTGTGTTATGGCTGAAAAGAAAAGAGATCACTCTGAACAGACACATACTGAAAGGAATCAAGTTTATTCCTTAAAAAAAAAAAAAAGGGAGGGGGTTAGTCCAACAAAATTGCAATCGATACACTTAATTTGCTTACTGGTTCTAAGTAGCCCTGAAGGAGGTGTAAGAGTAATTGTGCGAGGCAGCTGTAAATTTGGTAACCTCAGCCCCCTGTCCTCAAAGCAGCTATTTTTATTAAAATCAACTAGAATGTTGCCAAGTTAACCTCATTGAAAATGCAGAACTCATCCAGAGCAAAAGGAATTTATTACAAATACAGGATTCTCCAGTTGGAAGAGCACAGTTCGCAGGCGCTGATGCTGTTTCCTCAATTTTGCAAAAGAATTATTTTCATCTTAAACCTGCTCTTTTCATAAATAGTTGTTTTGTTACTCTTTAAACATAGAGCTGGCAGAAGCAGTACAAAAGTGATGAAAATTATAGCATGTTCTTGGGATTCCTACATTTTCTCAAAAAGTGATTAAAGCAATTTCATTAAGCCACGTCTTCCACCTTTCACTCTCCCAATACTTTCAATACAGTTAGAAAGGGAGAGGATAAAAATGTATTCCCATGTTTCTAGACTGGAATTTCTGGGAATTAATGATAACTCTACCGGCATTTTTGTTTTGAAAGTTTTTTTCTGGGGAGTCTTTTGTTAGAAATTTAAAAAGGAGAGATGTTCTCAGAGCAGTGTTTCTTAGAGAAGTCCTGTGTCACCTGCAGTACAATCACCTATGCACCTTATTCATGGTGCATCCTCGGGTTCTTTGTAGAACTTCCGAGTCCCGATCATTGAGGCAATCTCCATCGCTGGCAAGCGCTCCAGGTGATCCTTATGTGCATTATAATTCGAGAACCACTCAAAGTCTCAAAACTGCTCATTGGAACTAAACTCTTTACTATTGCATAGCTGTCTCAAGTGATTTCATCTGCCAATGGACATTTTATCAAGGATGTGACATTTGCAAGGGCTTTAGAAAAACAATGAGCAAAGTCACATGTGTGGAAAAGTGGGAGGTTTATACAGCGGAGAGACAAAAGGCCAGTGAATGGACCATGGAAGGAAAGAGTGGAAAATAAGTTAGAAATATAAATTAAAGCCAGATAATAGGGATATATGAAAACAATCACATGAAAGTCAAAATGACAATGATATCAATGTCACATATATTTTCTTTTTCTTTTTCTTCAGTGAAATTTAACTATGTTTTATTTTATCAGAGCCACAGTGTTAGACAATCTGATGAACTCATCTGCACTTAAAGCAAAAGTAAGAAAATTCACTTAGGCAGCCTATTTAATAGCAAACTTCCCAAGGCTGCCTACCTAATGAAGGGAATTTCAAGGCAGGACAGAGGAAAGATGACAAGATGGGCAGCAGGAAAGCGGTTCCAAGCTGTTAAAGTACTCTTCAAACAGCGCCTTCTGGATGAACATCCTGTCTGCCTATTTGTAGAGCCATTTCTGATTTAAGAACAGAGACATTAAGACCTTTGGGTCATGACATCTCAGCTCCTGAAAAAGATTCTTTTTTACTTCTTACTTGCTTGTGGGGTAAAGAGAAAATACTCTCCATCACTTTCCCCACATTTAGGAGCCCCTTAGTGATGTTTCTGAGCAGTGCTCTAATAATTTGATGAGATACTGGCTGTGAATTTGATCAAATTATAAATCAACAGGAGTATGCTAGCTTTTATTTTCTCCCAATTTGACCTTTGTAAGGTCTGACGGTGCTTCATTATCAAGTTTCAGGAGGGGGCAAAGTATGCAGACACTGTCATCTCATTCTGTCCTCATCTGTAGTCATGTCAATATCATCTAGTGTTTTCCTTTGAACTAAAGACCTGATGCTCATGGATGGAGGTTATGACTATCCCACATATGAGGACAGTGGCTGGCACTGGGTTCAGTGTTTGCTGCCTCTTTTTTGGAAAAAAGCCACTATAAAATGCTCTTTATAGACATGCCTCAGTTTAAAGTGTGTGTGTGTGTGTGTGTGTGTGTGTGTGTGTGTGTGTGTGTGGTGTCTATGTCTTTATGTACAACAGAAAAATGTTGGGATGAGGGCAAGGAAAATAAATTTCCCTTCTTTTTAAGCACACCTGCTTCTTCAAAATTCTTCCTCCATTTTGGAAAAAGTCAATTCTAGGTCTCTGAAACATATTCATATGCAAACACATATATGGGTAAGTATTAGGGGACCATTACCAAGCCACTACAGGCAAATTATCATTTTTACATCACACCACCATGGGTCTCAAATACTGGCTAGTTTTGCAGAAAACTGCATTTCTTAGCTTTCTTGAATTTATATAAAGCACTTTTATTCCAGGATGATTTTATTTTATTTTTTAGATGGAGCTAGCATTAATGGTATATCACTTTAATACATTTTGACACATTGAGTCTCTTATAGTTAACAGCATTTTTAGCTGATCCTCTGAAATGATTCTGAAAGAAATGTGAGTAGTAGTCACCTCCAGTAATTGTCTTAAACATCCCATGAAGCTACAGCACTGTATTTTTCAATAGTAGCTCTTACCAGCCTTGTAATTTGCACGCTTCTTCAAGATGCCCTACAAAGGAGGTATTTTCAATGCATCTGGGAGACAACAGACCAAGTGACTTTTCTACTTCCCTTAAATTGTATATTTTTAACTTTAATAATCACATTTGAAAATAGGATTAAACATATGGCAGGAAACTGTTCAAAATGGGACTACTGAGAGATATTTTGCAATCCAAATACTACCTTTCCTCACATTTGAGAAAAGTGATTTCCCTTCACTTTCACTGCTAAAGTAGATTTGGATCAGGACATCAGTTTTCCATATCTATCCAAGTTGTATGGAGCACAAATGGCAGGAAGGTAAGATGCTAACGCTACATAATCTTGTATTTCAACACTTGCTACATTTGCAAGGAAACTTTTTTTCCTAGCTGGGGAATGAAGTGAATATACTCTAGGAATCTTGAATTATAATCATATACTACTTTATTTATTTCTCTGGGTAAAGTTAATGTGATGATCATGAAAAGTGAGCGATTAATCAGAGTAGAGTCACTAGCTATTCAAGTTTAATCAAGGTCATATTAAAAAATCCAGATGAACTGGATTTATCCTAACGGCTTATCCAAAACTCTTCTCTGATGTTAAATATATCCTTAGTCTATATGGAGGGTTGGAAAAAACCAGAAGTGAAATTTCATTCAACTCTGAAATTCTAGTTTAAATTCTTATCAGAATGACCTTGAAGATGTGTGATGGCTCATTTATAATGAATCTGAAATTCTTATGTATTTTGTTAAGTGTAACCTTTGCCAAACCCAACAAATCAGCAGGTTAAAGATAACATCTTATCTTTAGAGGAAACATTCTTCTCAGAGAGAAAATGCTTCACTTTAATAAGAAAAGCTGCTGATATCACGGCACACCACTGTAAAGTTATCCTCACTGTCCTGTAACATTTCCTCATTGTCTACGTCCCTGGATGGCACCAGGACTTTCACACGCATCACCTCATGGATGACAGTGACTCGTTGCATCTCCACATTTTTAACTCCATTGTACGGATAGAGAAGGTTGACAGAAGCTGGGTAACCTGCTCAAAGTTACACAGCCAGTGTGTGAAAGGGAAGGAACTAGCATTAAAACCAGATCTTTCTGATCCTGAGCCCAAGGAATTTTGACGACCCCAAACCAGAGGCAAACGAAACCTAATACTGTGCTTCTGATACTAAGGTGCTTTATTTCTCTCCCTTGGAGGGTAACCAAAGATCTTTTTCCCACCTCCTTTGCGAATGGTTTAGAAACTAAGACCTTTATCTCCTGCTTAAGGACAGTAGTCGCTCACTTAAATGCCTTTGCGCTAAAAGCCTTGTTCTTTGTAGGTACTATTTTCAATTGCACGTGCATAGAGATGCACGAGAGAACACTGTGATCGAGGACGTGCACAGAAGGTCATGTGAAGTATTTTCTCCTTACAAACTTAAACTCTATTCAGATACTTTCAAAACAAATTTTCTTCATTCGAATCTGAATGTTTTTACAGAATAAGGTCTTAAATTTCCTGATGTATATTATCCACATATGAATACTAGGTCTCAGAAGCTATACTAAAGATTTAGGTTAATAAAAATGCTAACAAATGGACAGAGTATTTATTAGGAGATAAAGTTTCACATAGATCATGCCACATTCTATGCTTTATTCAATATTTTTCATTTACTTTACATTTTTCCAGTCAAGGTGCAAGCCCGTTATTCGTTTCTTAGGTGTACATAAGTGTATCCCCAAGGGTGATCCAATTCAAACCTAATTTTAAGTTGTGTCCTCCTTTCTTTCCTCTTTTCTGTTTCCTTTATCTCTCTTCTTTCTTAGCTTTATTTTGCCACCCGGACCAAAATAATATTTTCCCTACTGCACACATATTGGATAATACATCAACTGAAATTTTATTAGCAGAATAAGAAATTTTTACTATAAAACATACTCCTTTCCTTTGCTCCATTTCCTCTAGAACAGAAACAGTCTTCAAACAATGATAAACAAACTGAATTTTAAAAGTTGTCCTAAAAAGCCAATTCAGAATCTCAATCTGTAACTGATGGTTAAACTGTAGTTTCATCTAGGAAATACTATGAAGAATGCTAAGAGATTGATATCAGTGATATTTGACTGCACGAAGCATAATCTTTTGAACACATAAACAAGTTCTGGCTAAATATTTTAGAATCTATTGAGCAATTCCAGATGTGTATGGATGTCAAAGTTCCAATAGCAGTAGTCAGTTTAACAGACAATGGTAAGAGTTTACTGACTGCATTTTATGTAATTAAAAAAAAAACATTAGTTTTTAAATGTTATATAAATTGATTACATTTTACTTTAGAGTCAAAAAAATCCTTAGGATACTTTTATCATTCTCCAGAAGACTATTCTCTATATATCATCATTCCACAAAGATTAAAGGCAATGATTGGATGTATCTAATTGATGATGAACAGTGGAAGCTTTTTCATTCAAGACTCCATTTTTTATAGTTTTACCTTTTTTTTCTATTTACATATTGGTAATCCACATAAAAGTTTATTGTCAGTGACTTCTATAGTAGTTATTTGTTTCCTAAATAATATTTCCCCAATTTTTATTAATGATATGAATATGTGTTTGCCATATTATCTTTCATATGTTCAGAAGACATTTTTAAAAGAGGTCTTATTATAAATATCATTTTGGGATATGAATGTGTGTTGTATACTGTTTTGTCTAAAACACTTATTTTCTGTCTGGGGATTGCATCAGACCGTGTGCGGGCACAAGAAAAAATGTGAAAAAAATTTTCCTTATGCTACTGTCTTTGTAATTACAAAATTATGAATTACCGAGAGTACGCGTTAGACCACATTGTGTGACTAGCAGGAATGTGCCAAGCATGGAGTGAGAAGCATTATGCCAATGTTCCTTTATACCAAAAAAATTTTACTTTTCTCCCCAATCAGTTCCCCCAATACTTTGTCTTCTACTTGATAAATGGAAGTTTTTAACTTGTTTGAAATAGTAATTAGTGATTTACTTATAACTGAAGGAGATACAGAAATAGCAACAGAAGAAGAAACAGATTAATTATGTTTTGTTTAGAACTGAAAAGCAAACTCAACCCTGATGGAGATTTAGGGAAACGTGCACAGCCATGACATTTTTCACAGATGTGATTTTCAGTTTCAAAAGACGGCTTTAAAAAATCTATTATTTAAGATGACATAGTGTTCACCGCCATTCAGGAAAATGGTAGTAAACAAATAGGCTCTTGTTGTTGTTTTGTTTCCTGCTGAAGCAAGAGCACTCTCTTTTCTGTCATTAACTAAACTGACTCCCAAACAAAGAAGTAATTTAATGGGATTCCCAAAGCATGTCAATCCAGATTAACCCTGTGGCAGCTCTGCTTTATGGAATGTTTAGCCTCTGGAATAGTGAATTTCTGGCCAAGAAACTTATAAACAAATACTACTTGTAATATAAAAGTTTACTTTTATTTCAGCCCATGTTTGTTTATATACTGGGGGGTGTATGGGCTAATGGCAATGGCTATGCATGGTGAAAGGACTGTGAGACCTTGGGAATGTTAATTTGTCCTCCGAGTCTCTGAACCTCATCTATAAAATGGGATACAACCAACATTTACAGGTTGGTGAGGATATAATATATGTAAAGTAGGCACCATAGCAAAATGGTCAAGAGCAAGGACCCTGGAGACAGACTACATCCCATGAAAGTACAAATTCTGTTGGTTTCATTGACTACCCCCAGGGGTTAAAATGGTTCTCAGCACATAGCATGTGCCCAATAAATACACATACAATAAACAGAATCAGAGTATACTGGCTTTGTCAATTCTTGATCATCTGACCACGGGCAAGTTACTTACACCTACAAGCCTCAGTTTCCTCAAGTGAGAATTAAATGAACACAGCATAAGTGCTTAATATGTTAGCTATTACTGTTAAGGTAAGCTGGACACAGCCGGAAAAAGTAGGCACTTGATATGTGGTTACTATTATTAATGATTTGAATTTGTAATTAACATACTGTCTACCTTAAAATATAATATTTATGAGGATGATGTTAAGAGTTAAGGAAAGCACTGGTTTTAAACAATATTATGCATTTGAAAGTGTTTTGAAAGATGCTAACTGTAAGACATTTATTATTGCAATTAAGTACGTTAGGAAGAATGCATTTACTTACAATTTAAAATTCTGTTGTTTAAAAATACTTTCTCAGATATTTG
Organism: Smutsia gigantea; assembly: GCA_032199065.1. Lineage (NCBI taxonomy): Eukaryota > Metazoa > Chordata > Mammalia > Pholidota > Manidae > Smutsia > Smutsia gigantea. The sequence goes on from JAVSCE010015548.1 coordinate 104,910, forward strand.
CCTTTTCCCATTAAATATCACTCTAAATGATGAAAGGAATCTGCTTTTTTCATTCGTCAAAGGAAGCAGTTCTGTAGATTGTGGGAAATACAGTGGGCTCCTGTGTTCAGTATTAAGAACAATGAAAATAACCATCTTCTAAATTCAGAACTTGTAAAGTACTGGGACATATAAATTATGTTGCAATACTGAATAAATAAAAAATTGTTCTAAAACATCGCATAGAAGACAACATAATGACATTACTTTTTACCCTAATTCAAACCCATGTTTTTATATATGCATTTTAAAAATACATATTTAAATTAACATTTCAGCATAGGTAGACTTGACCTATTCAAAAATAAATAAGGACATATGCATATTTAAAATTTGTACACAGAACCACAGGGTCGTTCTCTGTTTCACTTATTTTCTGTTTTCATCACAATCTTTATTTCACAGGAGACAGAATTCAGGACTGCATAATGAGGGGTCTTACCTACTTACCAGGGGAGATTTCCATTACTCTTAGTGACTCTCTGAATGTTTTCACTAATGTCAGCTCTCCTTACCTCACAAATCAAATTTTCCTTTTCTTCTACCATTCCTTCCTCTTTTTTACCTTCCTCTGAACTTACTCTACCCTTCCTTTTCATCTTCTTTCTTTACCATGACTTTACTTCAGGACTGCAAACTTTTATATTACAAGTAGAATTTGCTTTATAAGTTTCTTGGCCAGGAATTCTGGGACATGAAATGGCTTAGGCCCCGAGGAAGTCCTTATTGTCCGACCATGCTCCCCCTCCTGTCACAGCCTCCTGCTCTACCAGACTGTCTCCAAAGGGCCTCTATACCTCGCAGAGTTCATTCACACAAGAAGTCATCGCACTGTCAACAGCAAAGGTGCTCACAGATCAATGGCAGTGGGTTGAAATGTTGTTTTTGTCAAACGTACCTGGGAAGGGAAGGGGAATTCTAGAGCAAAGCCTTAAAGTAGCTGGGAGAAAATCAGAGAAAACTGAGGGGAAGTAAAGCAGAGTGAAAGCAGGCAGAGAGAAAGGAAACTGCAGCGCATGTGCCTGATGGAGTGGAAATGCAGGACTGGATGAAAAGAAAAAGAGAAGACTCCCCCTGCTCTGTGGCACCTGAGCTCATTGCAGAGATTCAAAGGTAACCTTTTTGAAGGAAGGAAAGCTAGACCTCAAACCAGTCCCGGAAGAAGGGAGGACAGGTAATGCTTCCGCTCCAGGGAGCAGCCTCCTTGCAGATCATCGCTGTACCGCTCAACTAATCGCCTTCCCATCCTGCTCCCGCTGCAGCCTTCACTCCAGGCTTCTTTCTCCTGAACCCCTGGATGAGTCTCCCTCAGCATCGGCTTCTTGCCACAAATGAAACTATCTCCTCCTTTTTAATCTTAATTTTCCACCTCCATCTATCTTTGCTCCTAGGAAATCCACTCATCCTTCCCTGCAGTAGTAAGAAGGCAAACAAACAAACCCTCTTCTGCTTCTCTCTCAGATGCACTAATGATCCTGCAAATGAAAACTAAGCAATCATTTCACAGGATTCACCAATTCATACACTTTTCCCGTAGAGTCAGGGGGGTCTTCTCACTGTTCCCAATACACCAGGACTGGGTCTTTGTAATGGGAGTTCCTATCCCTGGCTCTATCTACATATAGCCAACTTTTCAAATCAACATTATCTCACCTTTCTATGATGCCTCCATTTATTACTTAAGTCAATAGTATTACAAAACTCAGAAATGAATTGTTTTATAATTATTTGTCTCTCTTCCCCAACATGACAATAAATTTGAGAGCAGGGGCAAAATCTTATGAATCCTTGAATTCTGACACTGGATGACTGAGTGGAGTATTATCAGAAACATTTGGGTAGATCGCCCCAAGTTCTGACAGAGCCTCATCATTTACTATATACCATGAGCAACAGCTTGTTTTCCAAAATCCCTTTTCTCCAATCCCAAAACCTGACTCTGTTAAATGAGGAAAGTTTATTTTGTAATCACAAAAAAGGGTTTTTATAATTGCTTTACTGAAAACATTTTTAAGGGAAGAGTTCTTTAATCAACTTTTGATGCTTGTTTCCTTTTATTATTTACACATAGCCTTATCCCCCACTGTACTATATCACAAAAATGTGTATATTAACAGTATTCGTGTTCTGAGCATCAGTTGTTCTGAACATTAAGGTGTGACCGCCCATCTAGGATTTGTATATTGACTTCTGGTCTGCAATGGTGTCACACTGTACTTATCAATAACAAAATTATATTTTTTAGATATCAATGCTTTTGAGTATTTTAAAAATTCTATATGACTTTTTCTTTTCCAATTAATTGATAAAAGATATCTTTGGGTCATTGATTGTAAAATAAGAAACGATGTAAGAGATTCTTATTCATTTTTTAAACTTGTAAGATTTGTCAAAAAGTGAATAGTAGTGATTCATTTTCTGCAAAACATTAATTTCTCATCCATGTTGGAGTCAAGCAGGGCACCAAGTAATTATCTCATTATATATTCCCTTGGCCACATGTATCAAAGCTCCCACCTTCACATGTGAATTAAATATTGGCATGTGGTAACATTTCAATTTCACAACTGAATTCTGCCTATGGAGATCTAAGTCACAAATCACTCCAGGTTGGGAAAAGGATTCCAGTTTTAATATTTTTCTTGAATAATCAGAGTTTACCTATTTTTATCATCTGTTGTAACTGAAAAATCCAAATTCTATTACTTTTTCTCTTTGAGTCCTGTAAAACTTTGAGGGAATAAGGGTTGCTATTCATTAACAATACTTTTTATTTTTTCTGATGAACACTTTAATTGTCTTATGCACCTCAGCAATTATAATTTTGTGCTAAGATCTTCAACATAAGATTTTGTTAAAAAGAAGTTGTTCTTCTCTTAAAGGATAATGAAAAGGAAATCCATTCAGTATCATTAATAAAATATATTAAAAATTCAGCTTGGAAAAAAAAATTCCAGAAGAAAGAAAAGATTAGGTTGAGTTAAGTATGACCAGGGAATTCAGGATTAGCATTTCAGTTTCCTCAGCAAGTCATAAAAACAGTAAACAGCAAACAGAGAGGAATTTAATTAAAATAGGTATGAAGAACTATACAAAAACAAATGATTTTATTGACACCTGACCTCAGGGGTACATGTTTAAAATATTTCCTTTTGTGACTGGCAAGCAAGTGCTTTGCTCTAAAAAGCTGCATCAGTGAACATGATGGTAAACATTTCTAGCAATC